>BJCM01117638.1:0-15104 GCA_018326385.1 Flaveria bidentis | reverse complement strand
AACACAAACAATTGTAATCGATTCAAGCAATATCAACAAATACACAGTTCATTGATATAGCTAAGACAATTACAAGAGTAAGAAAGCAGTTAGCAATTCAAGCACTCAATCTCAACAACTTACATGAATTCTCTGTAAATTGTATCTGAAATTGCATGCAATTGCTCTCTTTCTCTCTTCTATTTTCTGTTTTCTCTTTTTGCATGTATATATTCGTCTCTCTCTTTCTTGTATTCCTTCTAACTAACTCTCTAGTCTAAGCTATTTATACTAGCAACTAAGGAACTAACAATTTACAAAACTAGTCCCTATACTAGTACAAACTATAAAATATATACACAAAGACTAAATGTTAATCTTCTAACTAACTCTCTAGTCTAAGCTATTTATACTAGCAACTAAGGAACTAACAATTTACAAAACTAGTCCCTATACTAGTACAAACTATAAAATATATACACAAAGACTAAATGTTAATCTTCCAAGGGTTCTAACATATTATATTTCATTGAATCATTACATTACACATGTGTAAGACATGAAAGACTTTTAGATTTGATCACACAAACTAGGAACATCATGTGTGTACAAAATAACTTGTGGATACTCATATACTATTATTAAATCTTGATCAGGTGTGTTCCAGGTCAGCGTTACCACAACAAAGGAGACACGAGATCTAACGACAAACCATGAGTTCTTTGGTAAATGTATCAACACACCTACTTTTTCAATTCTTCGATTGTTAAGGTTTGGTTAGATATGACATTGTGTAACACACTCTTAGAATTAGAGAGTCCGACCCTCGTCAAGGTATGCAACCAAACACTTTTACTGAACTTAAAACCTAGCATATATGTATAACCCGATCTCATGTTTAGGTCAATGAGAGAATCGTTACGGTAAAATCATTTGATAATCTCTGTGAAAACCACCATGGAAAAACTATTAGGTAATCTCTAAATCCATTTCATAATGAATTGGATATAGATGATTCATAAGGATCAGAGGACATCTAGTTTGGACTTTTGAAAGGATTGTGCATATTGGCATCTTTTGCATTAGGTGACAATATCCAGGTTTATAATTACTTACAATAGAGGATAACTTGTCACTTCAGGTCTATGATGACTCATAACAAAGAAGTGAGCAAATGTGGTAAACAAATCTCATTCTCATTCATATCACCACCCGGTGTGAGTTTGTGACTTGACAAACAATCAATCAGATTAGTCAACACCACTCATAGGAACTAAGATGGATACCCAAAAATGCATAATGATTAGTTAAATCACAAGAATCTACTTTTTTAGTATAATTGCATGAGATTACCCGTACATCATATCTAATGATGTTAGACTTTAATATCGATTGAAGTATACAACTAACTAAATTTGATGTACTATTATTTCTCACATATTGCAATGGCATATTCAATCCAAAAATAAGAAATAAACTATATTTTTGGTTTTTCCTTTTATAATTTTCTATTTTGGTTTCGCAATTTCTAATTTTGTATTTGCTTTTTATTTTTAGCATACACACAATGTATACAATCAGTCAGTCAACTTTGATAGTTTCTCTTTTAATTTGCTTATTGAAAGAAGGGAGGGTTCTTATCATTTTGATAAAACAGACTAGTTTTCAACATGATTAATAATATCAATAGACTCAACTAAATACTGAAACCTTTCCGATAAAAAAGGCTTTTGTAAAAAGGCCAGCCAATTTTTTTAGTTGATATTTGAATTAAAAAAATTAAACCTTGTATAGAGTTATCTCTAAAAAAATGATATTGAATTTCGATATGCTTTGTTTTTGAACGTTGGACAGGATTAGTTGTTATAAACATAGCAGCGGTGTGATCAATATAAATAGGAGTTTTAAGAAAATTGAACCTGTAATCCAACAGTTGGTTTTGTAACCAAAGGATTTGACAACATCCTATTGATGCAGCTATATACTTAGCTTCTGCAGTTGATACTGAGACATTTGTTTGCTTTTTACACTGCCATGAGACTAATCTAGTACCTAAAAACTGACAACCACCCATAGTAGAATTGCAATCTTGACAACATCCCCCATAGTCACTATAAATATATCCATGTAACTCAAAGTTTCCTTCATAAGGATACCATAACCCTAGAGCCAGTTTTCCTTTGAGTTACATGAATATGAGTTTGACAATGATAAGGTGAGATTCCTTCGGGTTTGATTAATACCTAGAACAAACACAAACAACATATATTATGTCAGGTCTAAATGAAATAAGTTACATCAAAGATCCAATCATAGATTTGTATAATGTATGGTTAATAGATTTCCCTTTTGGATAAGGGTGAATATTGGTATTGACGTCAGTTGGAGTTCTCATAGATTGACAATCTTGCAGGTTGAACTTCTTTAAATGCTTATCAACAAATTTCTCTTGATTGATAAAAATGCCATCTACAGATTGTTTCACTTGAAACCCAACGAAGAAGTTTATCTCTCCCATAGAACTTATCTTTAAACGAGATTTCATAATCTCTTCAATGTTTGAGCATAATTTCTGACTTGTAGAACCAAATATGATATCATCCACATACACATGAACACATAAGAGATCGTTCGCATCCTTCTTTATCAATAAAGTTGGATCAATTTTCCCTCTTGTGTATCCATATTGAATAAAATGCTGGGACAATGTCGCATACCAGATTCTAAGAGCTTGATGTAGAACGTATAAAGCGTTGCTCAGCTTATACACACGATGAGGGAATTCAGCATCTTCAAAACCATGAGGTTGCTTGACATACACATCATCTCTTATTGGTCCATACAAAAAGATACCTTTGACATCCATTTGGTACACCTTGAATTTCATATAAGAAGCATATGCTAGGAAGACACGAATTGCTTCAAGTCTTGCATTTAGACTCTGATGACATGGTTGATTCAAGCCCGAACTATCCATTCTTTTCATTTGTTAGAGATTGTATATTCAATTTAGAAAATCATGATCAACAAATTCAAGAGCAACATCAAGTTCCTGAAAATTCTAATGTTTTTCAACCATTTCCTAATGATGGACTAGAAATTCAACAACCTGAGTCTGGAACTTCATATGTATCAGGATATAGAGATGTCAATGACAATCTTGATTTTTTCAACAATTCGCCAACTCAAGTTCCGAATTTCACTCCACATTCTTCAAACCTGTTGCATCAGCTCTCCGACTTGAACCAAACCAATCTTGATGTGAATGTTCAAAACAATAAGATTCCAACATCTTGTATTCATAAGAAACATCCCATATCATAGATTATTGGTCCTTTGAATGAGAGAACTACATGAAGTCATACAAAGCAAGCAAACATGTGCTTATACTCGTGTTTTCTATTTCAAATTGTTCCTAAGAACATAACTGAAGCATTACATGACAATAGTTGGCTTGAAGCTATGCAAGAGGAGTTGCTACAATTCCATAAACCAGAAGTGTGGAAGCTTGTGGATTTATTGATGATTTAGACTCTGATGACATGGTTGAAGAAAATCATGATCAACAAATTCCACATATTCAAACAAATAGGATATCTTGAATTTCTGTGGACATAAGAAGATTCAAACAGATTAGAATTGAATGAGTTTGACAATGAATCTAAATCAAATAACCAATCTGGACCATTTTCAACAGATGGAAATGAATTTTCAAGGAATTTAACTTTGAAAGTTTCAATGATATCATTAGTCTTAGAGTTATAAACTCTATATGCTTTAGAAGCTGACGAATATCCAAGAATGAATTTGTAAAGGAAAAGAAAGAAATACTATTTAACCCTAGTTGAGGGGTTAAATATGTAAAAAGTACAAAATTTATTGTTATTTTGTACAAAAGTAGCATGGCCACCCATGCCATGCCACTTTTCACCTTTTTGAGTTCGGAGTTTTCAGAGTGAGAAAGCAAGAGCAGAAAGCTCTCCGTTTTTTTTGAAGAGGAACCAGAAAAATCGAATTCAAGGTAAGAATTCTTGGTTTTATGATTTTCTTAACTGGCCTTAGCCTTGGTTGTATGCTTATATGTGTTTGTGTGTTCGGGTGTGTGTGTTTTTGGTGGGTTTCTAGGCGGTTGAACTCTATTTGCATTCAGGTGTAAAGTGCCTACAATAAAGTTGCATAAGGTGAGTTTTAGAACCCCCTTTTTACTTGTTTTAAACTGATTTGGAGCTAGAAATACATGTATGAATGTTTTATAAAAATGTGTTTCTACCCGTATGTATATCAATATGTATTTACGGGTGGGATTTGATTTGGGGTGATTTATGATGTATGATTGTGTTATGCTCATGTTTTGTTGCTTAGGATGTTAGAACTAAGCCTAGAACATGATAGTTGATGAGTGGGCCTGAATTGGTATGATTATAGTTTAGATTGGTTGCCCATGCGCCTGAAAATGGCCCATGCGCCTAATGGTCAGAAATTGCCAAAGTGTTCCAATGCTCCCAAATAGTGCCCATATGCCTAGAGTATTGCCCAGAATGATTAAGTGTTGGCCATGTGCCCAAATAGTACCCATGCGCCCAAATAGTGCCCATGCGCCTAGAGTATTGCCAAGAATGATTAAGTCTTAGCCATGCACCCAAATAGTGCCATGCACCTGAAAGTTTCCCTATGCGCCTAAGTGTCCCCCATGCGCCTGGAAGGCCAAGCACCTGCATAATGCTCATGCGCCTAGGACTTAGAAAATTTCCTGAGATTTTTGGGAAAAAGTAAAGAAAGAAAGTGATGAACAGTGAAGAAAGATAATAATGATATTCTTTGCGTGTACAAATAATGTATGATCATGTACGAAAGTATAGAATGGTTTTGAAAATGAGTAAAGTATATTTTATTTAAAACTAGAACTCACTCAGCAACGCTAACTTTTATGTGTTTCCTATTGGTAGGTAATCGTTGCTAAGGATGGCACTGGGCGGCTACTATTGATACATATATGTACCTAGTTTATGTGCTGAATATAAAAGTTTTTCATGTCTTACACATATGTAATGAATAAGTTGAATGAAATATAATGTGTGATTGATGCATATAATGTTTAATATTTCATTGTATTATTGTGTGTTAAAGTATAATGAACTTACTATATAGGCTTGAGGTTGTTGTGCATAGTTCTCAGTCAATAATGATTGAGAAATGTGTTCAAAGTTAGTCGTATGAGTCTTCATGCGAATGGACTATGCTAATGGACCATACGCATGAATAACTCATGCTAATGGACTAGTCGCAGACTGAACTAGGAGACTAGATTAGTCGCACGATTGAGACATAATATTGACACAGTCGCATGACTGAACCTTCAGTCGTGCGTATGGTTCAATCGCATGATTCAGTAGCACGACTGAACCATGCTAATGGTTCAGTCGTACGATTGGAAACCCATAACCTATAAATACCACCTAATTCGTGGAAAAACGGGACACTTAAAGAATTTTGACACATACTCATAACCTAGCCGTCCAGAGCGTCTAGAAACCCTATTCTAATTTCATAGTTCGTTCCTGATCGATTTCTAATCAATTCTTAACGTTTGTTTCATCGATCGATCGGGTTGTCATTCTCACTGATTGGTTCGCCAATCAAATAGGATTCCACACTATTTGATCTGGTTTCACGCATAATCAGTTAGTATTCCGTACGTACACGGTCCTAACAGCTACTTGGCTCATTTTGGATGACATTCTTTTTGTATAATATTTTTGCATTGTAATGCAAACAAAGGATGGTTTATATTGAATGTGGTATTATTTTGCAAAATCAATTATAATGAAATGTTTGTTTTAGTGTTTCTACTGCAATGTTTTATTAAGATTAATTTAGATATATATGTTTTATGTGCAATGATTGAACAACTATAAGCTGCCCGGGAATGGGGCCTTATAAAATTCGTCATCAAATTTTGCATCAAATTTGCCTAGCTGATTATTTGAGTTTAGAATTAAAACTAGACAACCAAAAGATTTAAGAAAATCTATGTTTGTTTTCCACCAATAGAGTACGATTCTGAATGAAACATGCAATTGATGTCGCTTCATCCTAGATAGTGATAGGAATAATACCATCTACCAACATTGCATGGGCTGCCTCAATCAACATTTGGTTATTCCTTTCTACATCTCTATTTTGTTAAGGAGTTCTAGGAGCACTGAACTGATGAGCGATCATTTTTCTTGCACAAAACACGTCAAGATTAGCATTCTTAAATTATGTTCCATTATCACTTAGAAGTATTTTTACTTTTTGATCAAGTTGATTTTGTACATTAATGATAAACTCTTTTAATAATTCAGTTCTTTCAGATTTAGCATGTAAAAAGAAAACCTAAGAAAATCTTGTATAGTCATGAATAATAACTAAATAGTAAGATTTCTTTCCAATATTTTGCATGTTTACTAGACCAAACATACCCATGTGTTGCATCTGTAAAGGCCTGGATTTGAGTTTATCAGCTTGGACTTATAAGATGCCATGTGTTGCTTCCCTTTCAAACATGCTTTAGAGAGGTTTGATGTAGCAAACTTCTTTGATGGAATGCCTAGTACATGATTTCCTGCCGCAAGTTTGTTCATGTTTTTGAAGTTGGAATGCCCGAGATGTCTATGCCATAGCTGGCTTTCATCATTTGAGGCATGAGCAATGAGGCAAGTTGTTTATGTTAAAGGATCAACTAGAGACATATCTTGCTTGTAGTCATCTCGATCACGAACAACTTTGACTACCACCCATTCCTTGCTAATCTGTAAACCTGGATTTAATATGTAATAATAAGAGTCATCAAATAACGTAGAATAAGATTTATCTCAAATTCGGGAAATTCTTAACAAATTAAAGGTCAACTAAGCATAGTAGTTGACTTTATTAATGCAATTAATCCCATTTGATACTATTCCTTCTCTTGTAAATTTTCCACCTATATCTCCACCAAAAGCTACATGTGTACCATCCTTTGTCTTAAAGTGTTGAAGTAAGGATTGATTGCTTTTCAATGTACCATGTATTCATTGGTCTTCTTGGGTGTACCTGCATTTCAAAGACATTTAAGTTGAGTTATCAACCCAAGCTGAGATGGTCTTGGGCTTACCAAACTTATCCACATTGGTAAATTGCTTAAAATGGAGCTTGTTATCATTTGCTTTCTTTTCAAATTTTGCATTATGAAAACCTCTTTGTTTTGACCTCAAAGCATTAGACCAATTCTCAAGATCATTATCAAGAAACACTAAACCATTATTTTAAACGTTTTTTGAAAAATTTTGCTTGTTAAATGTTTCATTATTAATTCTCATAGGTCATGGAATGAACTTTCCTTGTTTATACTGTTATGATCTCGTAGTATAATGATCATCATAATCAGAATTGATTCTTCCAAGAGATCTCAAGCCTAAGGAAGGTTGTTTTGATAAACTTTGAAAACCATAATTTTGATTTCTTTGAAATCTTTGTTTTTAGTATTCTTTCTTAGGCGAGTTCTTCTTGAAGTAGCAATCCTCAGTATTATGATTTCTCTAATCACACAAGGCACAATATTTATTGAAATAACAATCAACCTTTGAGTGATTTGTCATATCACAAATGTGAAAGTACTTGATAAAATAACACTCAAATGTGTTATGATTGTACATATCACATATGTCATAATACCTTTTTGGATGTTTAAACAACATTTGATTAATCCTTGATGTAAATGTGGAAGCCATATTTGAATCTTGTTTAGATTTAGGGGTAGTTAGATTAATCTATTGTTTTTACTTTATGAGTTTGTTATTTTGATTTTTAGGATTTTGCTATTGAACATTTTCACAATTCTATAACTCTTTAGAACTTGTTTCAAATCTGAGTTAGATTTGATCTTAGGTTTTGATGTTGTTTCAGAGATTGTGTTCATGTCAAAAGTTCCTGCTGACATAAACTTCACTCGTTTAATTTAAACTTAATGATTTGTTGGTTCAGACTTTTTAGCCTTAGCAATTGCTTTTCTTCTTCTTTGGTTTCTTGTTTTTGTTGAAAGTTTAGTGCTTTAGGTTTTAATTGAATCTAGAGAAGTTTATTTTTCAGATTCCTTTAGGTTTTGATCAATGTGATTTGATTCATAAGAGCTTGAATCATCAAAACAAGAAGTCTCTGATTTCTCTTCTTTATGTTTCTCTTTCAACTTAACACCTTGTTCAAGTTCACACTTTTCAATAACACATTCACCTTTTAGTACAAACAGTTTTTTGTTCTTTTTTTGAGATTCATAAGGTTTGACTTTAATGGGATGAACATTCTTTATCTTTTCTGAGTCTATCTCCTTGAAGATTTTAATTTTTATCTTTTTGATTTCTTGAAATTCTTTTAGCTTTGCTTTATTCTCTGGTGAATGATCATGGGTATTAAAGTTTTTAGGTAAGGTACTGGAGATTGATTCAGGCATAGGTTCACGTGTGAATCTTAATCCTGTTTTATCTTTATGGCCATAACTTTTACAGTTAAAACACCTTGACTTTGACTTTTCAAAGCCAACTGTTTTTGTTTACACATGGCTTATAGTTTTTGTTCAAATATGAGACTTTTTATTTTATAAGCTATCATCACCATTTGATAGTTTAGATCCACTTCTTTAAAATTATCTAGATCCATCTCAAATTGATTCTATAAAATCAAATCAACTTGTGTTAAATGACTACCTTGATATGCTTGGAAACTTGCCATAAAGGTTGTAAAGATAGATTTGGACTCTTCATCCTATAAAATGAGGTTTATAACATATTTAACGTTGCTAGGTGTAACAGAGTTAGAAGATGGATTTTCATTTTGAGTTTTAGGCATTAGAGGTTTTGGCGGAAAATGTGGTTGTGGTTGAGCTGAGTAGACAGGTGCATTTCACAAACAGGTCACCCTTATCTTTTGGAGTGGTTTCATCCTTGGCAAGAGAAGCATTCTGTATAGTATTTTCTGGAGAAGCTACATACTTGTATTGAGAGGTGCATGTAGCTCTATCATTATTCCTTGAGCTCTCATCAATTTCCACCGACTCAATCTTTGCAATTAAAGATCAACGTCCATGGGAAACTTTTCAGTATGCTTTAACAAGGTAACTGTTTGTTTCCAAGAAGATGGATGTGCATTTAGAAGTCTATCCTTTAGGTCTATAATATTATTCATAATCCCTAAATTTGATATTTTTGTTGTAAGTTGCACATATCTGTTAATCATTTGGTTTATCGTTTCTCCAAAGATATGCTCAAATAGCTCAAGTTGCCTTTTCAATTTCTGTCTTTTGAGATCTTGATTCTCTTTTCCTCCATCACAGATAATTTTCAAGGCTTTGTACATAGTGTACCCAGTTTGGTAACACTCAAGCCTGGATAGTACCTCCAATGGTAACCCTTTACACATAAGATAATAGGCTTTAATAACATTCTTCGCTTTCTTCAGGTCATCCCCATGTAAACCATCTTCTGGATAAGGTTCTTTTGAATCTTTGGTGTACACAAAACCTCTATCAGGACCATCAGATGTTACAGGAATGTGAGGTCATTTCTCTATTGATTTCCAAATATTAGTATCAATAGAGTTTAGATGGTGTTTGAGTCTGAGTGACCAATACTTAATGTCAGCTCTGTTCTTCTACTTCGGGACTCTGTTCTCAGAATCTTCAGACTTAATCATGTTGAAGATTTGAATTTAAGAAAAGATACTATTTTTGTTGTTTTAAAGTTTTAAATTGAATTAAACAAATGACAATATTTTTTTATTTTATTTTTTGAAAAAACATTCTAAGTGTTGAAAGAAAAGTCTCAAATCTAATGCACCTCTATAGTTTTGAAAAACCCACTTTGACTTAGAAACGCCTAAGGAAATGCCTTAGTAAAATTTTGAAACGCCTAGAAGTAAAAACGCCGAAATAATGGAGAAACACCCAAATAGTGTAAAAACGCCTTAACAATTGTCAAATGTTCCAACAGTTGTCAAGCGCCACAATAATGTCAAAACGTCCACTCTGAAACGCCTAAAAAATGTTAAAGTTCCTGAACAATGTTGATTTGCCTATACACTTTGGTGAATTCCAGATGATTCTAACACACCAAGCGCCTAATTCATTATCTTTTTAACAACCTGATCTTAACATATTTTATTAAAACTTGATTAATTGGTCTGAAAATATTCAATCAAGTGTATTAAGCACCGATAATCAATCCTTTTACATCATTTCTCTTCCATTTGTTGGGTTTGTTGGACCATTATCAAAGTAGTTTAACCATTTAAACTTGAAAAACGCAGCGGAATAAAACCTTAATCTTATGATTTGTAATCTGAAAAATTAAGGCTAATGACATAACAACAACAAACCTAAGAACATAGGATTATATATATGTGTATTAACTAGCTATCAAGAAGAAATAACAACCAAAACAAGACATACAAACCACCTTTGTAGAGCTGCTGAAAAATGAGATTTTGATGAAGAGAATGAGGTTCTTAAATGACCAAAACACCAAGGAGAGGTGTCCTCAAGCATCCATATCCACAAGCATCAAGCAAGCACCTTTGTTGCTAGGATTTGAACACCAAATCGAACCAAGAAGGCTGCTGAAAAACCCTTTTTCAGTCGAGATTATCTTCAAGAATAGAGAGAATTTTGCCTTGAGGTTCTTGCATGTGAGAGAGAGAGAGTGAAAGATGACGTGTGGGACAATTCAATTGTGTCTATTCTCAGGACTAAGAAAAACCAAAACCCCATAAAGGCGCGGCCGAAATAGGCCTTTTGGAATGGGGTTTCCCCCCAAAACGTTTATAAAACAAAAGTTTACAAGTTAATTTTTGAGTTATGTAATTAACCTATTAATTATATAACTCTTACATTCTCTTATTATTTAATGTCATTTGACCAAATCAAATAACATTACAAATAATACTCATGGACAAAATATCCTAATAAGTTGTTTCAGCTCATATGCAATTTATTTAGAAAACCCATTTTCTAAATTGGTGTAATTATTTAATTTCATGATCATATCATCAATTAAATATTTATATTGGTGTTTTCTAAGCTTGTTATTGGGTATGACCCGACTGGATCATAACGTACTAACCACATCAATGTTCTATGTGTCTTGGGCATAAAGAATACAATAATCTCCCACTTGCACAAGATTCATACAAGATCGATGCAAGCAGTAAATACCGCCTAACAACGGTTTACTACCCTTAATACGCATGATTAAAACCCATTCAATAACATCATCCCCTTCAAGTATCCAACTTGAAATGATTTAAGGTGAATCAATCATTTATCCTTTTATTACAGATGTCATGTTAAATCCAAGGACACAGAATGATCATTCCTTGTTGATTTAACTTAATCAGGCCTTAGACATCTTGCTCTCAACGAATAAGAGGAACAAATTCCATCTTGACTACATATGTTTCTCACAATCACCTCGTGTCACACCTAAACATAGCCTTGTGTACTGTCCATTATTTTAGAGCAGTGAAGAACTAGCTCAAGGTATAACACTTTGGTATATATCAAAACCCAATATGTATCTCAGGTCGGATGATACCAAATAATATTCGCCTTTACTCAAATTTACTTATGATCAATCAAGAAGATTCCATGTAGTTAAATTTGGGACGCGGGTCAGTCCAATATTTGTATCCCACAAATATCTATGAACTTTGGCAGCAACCAATTGCTCTATATTCATTCCTTATGAATATCCACCAATCCATGTTCATAATAGTCTTACGTTCATATTTGTTCCCACAAACATGACCGACTATGGACATTTAGAATAATAAACATATTCATGGATGTATACATGTTAAAATGAGTATAACTCAAAATATCACAAGTATATAAAGAGTTAAATATTACATTGTTACAAACTTTTAAATACTAAACAGATCAATTCCAATCACTAGAATATCGAAGTCCTAAGGCACAAATATGACTTTAATGCTTTGCCCGTTCAAGGAACTTTGTGAGTGGATCCGCAATGTATTGTTGGTGTGAACCTTACGAATACATATCTTTCCCTTCTCAGCTTCATCCCTTATGTAGTTGAATTTCTGCTCAATATGCCTAGTCTTTTTATGTGCATAGGGTTCCTTGATTTGTGCAATCGTATCCTCGTTATCACAAAAGATTTCTAGGGGGTCTTGAATGGTAGAGACCACCCCTAGATTGGCGATAAATTTCTTTATCCATGCAGCTTCCTGAGCTGCTAATGAGGCGGCTATGTATTCAGATTCTGTGGTGGACAATGCTACCCCATTCATAATGAAGACATACCCCAATTGTGATCGAGAATCATCTCGATCAGCTTGGAAACTTGCATCCGTGTAACCCTTTACAACGAGTTCCTCTTCATCAGATCCGTATATTAGAAACATTTCATTAGTCCACCTAAGGTATTTCAACTTACTTTTAATAGCCATCCAATGGCTATTACTTGGATTCTGCTGATATCTGTTTGTCATGCTTAACGCGCATGACATGTCCGATCTAGTGCATATCATCGCATACATGATGGATCCTATAGAAGATGCATATGGGATGTCTTTCATTCGATCTTGCTCATCCTTTGAGCTTGGACATTGAGATGTACTCAATATTATCCCTCTTTGAATAGGTACCATACCTTTCTTAGAGTTTTTCCATCCTGAACATTTTCAAGACTTTATTAATATATGCACTTTGATTTAAACCTATTAACCACCTCGATCTATCCCTATAGATCTTTATTCCCAAAAATATGGGCGGCTTCACCGATATTTTTATGGACAAACAACTTCCAAGCCAGGTTTTTAACACCTTCCATGGTTGGAATATCATTTCCAAAAGGTAGTATGTCATCAACATACGATACAAGAAATGTAATTATGCTCCCACTAGCCTTCTTATACACACAAGTCTCGTCAGCGTTCTTGATGAAACCAAATTTCTTGATCTCTTCATCAAAACGTTGATTCCAACTTCTCAATGATTGTTTCAATCCATAGATTGATCTCTTTAACTTGCATACTTTATTAGGATGTTGTGGATCTCCAAAACCATCAGGCTGAACCATATAGACAGTCTCTTCGAGATGTCCATTAAGAAAAGCAATTTTGACATCCATTTGCCAAATCTCATAGTCATAATATGAAGCTATGGCAAATAATATCCTAATTGACTTTAACATTGCCACAGGTGAGAAGGTATCATCATAATCAACTCCTTGAATTTGAGTGAAATCTTTTGCTACAAGTCTTTCTTTGTAAGTATCCAAGTTTCCATGCATATCTGTTTTCCTCTTGAAACCCACTTGCATCCAACCGGTTTGGAGTTAAGTGTAGGGTCAACCAATTCCCAAACTTGGTTGTCATACATGGATTGCATCTCTACATTCATGGCTTCCAGCCATTTGTCACAATCCGAATTGGACATTGCATGATGGTATGTAGTTGGCTCATCGGAGTTGACCACATAGCACCCATTCATTAAAGATCCATATCTTTCAGGTGGAATGGTAAAACTACTAGATCTGTGAACGTTTTGTGTGTATTGATCAACCTCTTGATCATCATCAACAACCTCTTGTTAATTAAAAGTGCCAACCAAACATGTATCGGCTTGTGGATCTTGATCCTCATCAAATTCAACTGTTCTATACGTTATTCCTTCCATAAGGAACTTAGCTTCCAAGAACTCTGTCTTTCGAGCAATAAATACCTTTTGCTCTGTTGGATAAAAAAAGTAGTATCCAATACAATCTTTGGGATATCCAACTAATATACACTTAGTGGATTGACTTTCAAATTTGTTTTGGTGTTTAGCTTAACATAAGCTTCACAACCCCATATTTTTAAGTATGATAGCGATGGAACTCTTCCATGCCATTTTTCAAAAGGTGTTGTATCAACTTTCTTGGTCGGGGCCATATTCAAAATACGAGCCTCGGAGAGCAATGCGAAACCTCAAAATGATAGAGGTAGTGAGCTTATAGCCATCATAGATCAAACCATATCCAATAGGGTTTGGTTTCTCCTTTCGGACACACCGTTATGTTGTGGTGTTCTAGGGTGGAATAAGTTGTGACACGATCCCGCAACTTCTTAGATGATCCTGAAAAGCCTCACTTAGGTATTCACCTCCTCTATCTGAACAAAGAACTTTGATAGTTTTATTGAGTTGATTTTCTACTTCATTCTTGAAGATTTTGAACATTTCAAAAGCTTCATACTTATGTGTCATCAAGTACATATAACCATAGAGACTGTAATCATCGGTAAAGGTAATGAAATATCTTTCACCATTTCTTGTCATTGTCTTAAAAGGACCACATACATTCGAATGTATGATTCCTAATAAGTCTTTTGCCCTCTCGTTAGTACTACTAAAGGGCGACTTGGTCATCTTACCTTGTAAACAAGATTCACATTTATCAAATGAAACATTTTCATTTGTTTTCAAAAGACCATTCTTTTGAGGTGTTTGAATCCGATTCTTGTTTATGTGACCAAGATGACAATGCCAAAGATAAGAATCACTTAAACCCATTTTAAGTTTCTTGATGCTTGTTTGGTATAGTGAGTTATCAAAGGATGAATGATCATGAACCAATTTATAGATACCATTAAAAAGCATAGCCTTAAAATAAAACACATCATCCATACAAACATAAAACCCATTTTTAACAAATTTTAATTCATAACCACATTGTTTTAAAAAGAGAAATCGAAATTATGTTCCTAGTCAAACTAGGAGCATACAAAATGTTCTTAAGAACAACTTCCAAACCATTTAAAAGTTCCAAAATATAGTCTCCTTGGGCTTCAACATCAACTTTTGCTCCGTTGCCCATGTAGAGACTTGTGTCTCCCTTCTTGAAGTGCTTATTTCTTTTGAACTCCTACAAAAAATTGCAAATGTGAGTTCCACATCCGGTATCCAATACCCATGTGTTTGAAGAAATAACATTTAAACCAATGTGAATTATGAAAGTTGTACCTGAGGTTTGTCTAGCATCCCTCTTGTTTCTCAACTCTTTGAGATAGGTTGGACAATTCCTTTTCCAATGTCCTATCTCACCACACTCAAA
>BJCM01117619.1:0-12356 GCA_018326385.1 Flaveria bidentis | reverse complement strand
GTCGAACTCCTTCTTCAATGCTTTAGCCTTTAGAGCTTTTAATGATGCATTCCCGTCATACCGTTTTTCTAGTGCATCCCACAGCTTCTTTGCTTGCTTGTTCTTAGAAAATTGATGGAAGATGTCCATAGGAATTGACTGAGTTAGCAATGCATATACTTTCTTCTCAGCATTGTACTTTACCTTTTGGCCATCAGTCATGCCGCCTAAGGTAAGTTTGATTCTATCTGCACCAACAGGCATGCTATACCCTGTCTCTATCGACTCCCACAGATTGGGATCTACTCCATTTAAGTAGATCTCGAATATTTGCTTCCATTATGGGTAATCATCTAACGTTATGAGCTTAGGGTGTTTGTTGTGATTCCCCACTTCATTTTCCTGAAGCAATAGATTCTGGATCCTAGAATCCCTCCCTGCGGTGAATACTAAATATTGGTCCTCCATTACTATCGACTTTAATCTTTAGAAAAAACTATTTTACTTGTGTGACTAAAGGAATGCGATTGAACACTTCGTGCGATTGAACACTGTGGATGGCTCAGACGTGCGAATGAACCAATACGGATGACTCAATCGTGCGAATGGACTGGTGAGGATGAACAATGCGAATAGGTAGTTCAGTCATACGAATGGATGAACGACTGAGTCCAATCGTGCGTATGAGGGATGCGGATGGATTCAGTTGTGCGATTGAGTCAATCGTGCGACTGAAGCTGCTGAATTTTGAGAATTCAAAGGTTTAAGGTATTTCGGACGCAAAAACACGAATTTCTCACTAACCCTAATTATCGTATCCTTGAAAACGTTAACTTTTTGACCTGGAGACGTCTAAAACACTGGTTGACACAAAAGGTTGCGTTTTTGAATGAAAAACACAATTTTTATATCAAAACGATTGAATCACACGTAAATCAAGAGCCAAATCTCTAATACCACTTGTTAGGACTGTGTACGGGACGGAGTACTAACTGACTTACGTGTATACCAACTCAAATAGAGCGGAATCCTATTTGATTGGCGATCCAATCAGTGAGAACGCACGTAGAATCGATCTTAGAATGAATCTAAACGATAAGAACTATTGCAATACGATTCAATGCGATCTATGAAGTTGGAATAGTTTCTCTGTGGTCTCTGGACGGCTAGCGTACAATTTATTACTTAGGAATTCGAATTGTTACATTTTCCACGAATTAAGTGGTATTTATAGGTTAGTGTTTCTCACTCGTGCGACTGAACCATTAGCATGGTTCAGTCGTGCAACTGAGTCTTTCGGTTGATCCATCCGCACGACTGAGTGTTCAGTCATGCGACTGAGTCAATCTCATGTCACAATCGTGCCACTGATCCAGTCTCCTAGTTCAGTCGTGCGACTGGTTCATTAGCATGAAGTTATTCATGCGTATGGTCCATTAGCATGGGCCATTCACATAAGAACTTAACATGACTAAGTTTAAACATATTTCTCAACCATTCTTGACCAAGAACTATGTAAACAACCACAAACCTATATAGTTAGTTCAACCATGCATTATTACATAATAAGCAATGAAATATTCAACATTATAAGCACAATTACACATTGTATTTCATTCAGTACCCATTCTATTACATATATGTAAGAAATGAAAGACATTTTACATTTGAGCTCCTAAACTAGGTACACATGTATCTACAACATGGAAGACCTTTAACTAGCCAAACCCAATAAGGGCATTTTTGCTCATCAAGTAAGACCTCCTAACATTTTCCCATGCATTTCACTTCGACTTGATTATCATTGCTTCTACAAAGTTCACATTCACTCAAGTTCTACATAGAACATAAAAAAGATATTAGCAAAGTACATATTCATATGTTTAATTCACATTTACAAGATATGCAACAAAGTTCAAAAAATTAGACTTGCCTTAGAGATTTTATTGAAATAACTTTTAGTATTAGGTACCAACATGCCATTCCACTTTTCTAGAATCCTTCTTTTCTTATCAAATTGTACAATAATCCTTTCTCGAATAAAATCAAGGAGATCGAGTACGGGTCTATAGCAAAATTCACCAATCCAAGAATTAAATGCTTCTAAAATAATATTAATGATGTAATCACACTTGGGCGTTGTTCCAAACTTTCAACGACTCCATATCTTTTTATGATTCTCAAGAATGTACATAAATGCATCTTCATGTACTTCAGTAGTTTCATTTAGTAATCTTTCATGCTCGGTAAGACTATAGTGTCACACCCTCAAAATCCACGTGCGGGGACTTAACCACGAGTCGAGTGAACAAACCAGGATCCTAGTTATTAGTTACTTAAAACGACACTATATGCAACATTTAAAACAATTCAGACTTTGAAACTTTAAAATATTTGCGAAAGCGTTTTGTATATATTTTAAACATAAAGCATTAAATGTAAACTGCGCAAAACTCACGCCCAAACCAAAGTATGTAAGTATGTAATAAGTCAAAAACATATGAATGTCTGTTCAAAGTATGCATGACTCGTGTGTACGCTCCTACGACAACTGCTAGTACGGCCTAAGAAAAACATACTAAAAGTGCCAACACGGCGGTTGGTGAGTTCAAGAGTTTGTAATCCAGAATGGACTTGCTAACATGTTGGAATGCTTGAAACTAGACCAAAATCGAATGTTTGTGCTTGTTTTTGATCAAAATCGCAAGGGAGGGATGCTTGGTGAGGTTTTGACCGCAATGGGGGTGTGGGAGGGAGTTAGGGTTTTGATTTTTGGTAATATTTAGTTTTATGGTAATTACAACTTAACCCTCCTTGCTTACATTTTATAAAACTTCATTTTTAACACTTTTTAAATAAGTTTTAACTCCAATACTCATATATAATTATTCAACAATAATAATTATATATCTCAATTAATAACAAAACACATGAATAATATTTACACATTATCAAAAAACACATGAATAATATTTACACATTATCAAAGTAAAACTCACAAATAATATTTAAAACTCATGAATCACACAACCAAAAACTAATAATCAACATTAATAGTTAAATATTATCTGATAATTATTGTTAATTAGGTTTAAGTCACTAACGTTCAACGACAACTAGTTTGTGTTCACGACATGTGTATGCAAGACCTAACGATACTAACAGAGTTCGGTAACGGAAAAATTACAGGATGCCACATTATTCCATGTTCAAAAAATTTTCATACCGAAAATTGTGTTACATCATTAGTTTACTGCATTGGCACAACGAAATCTTATGAGTAGTCACATCCACCCCATGTTGAAAGAAATATTGTCCTAAAATTTAGTCAATACCTTTATCGACTGTCATCGTCGTTTCGAAGAAATGAGGATACTTAAGTTTTATTTGATCCTCACATTCTCACATGAATTCTAGTCCACGTCTTGAGTTCCAACAAACTTTGACTATGGGTATCTTGCTATGCTTAAGGGTCTTGACTTTACGATCCATTACCTCAACCGACTCTTCTACAAAGCGTAATACATTATGAACTCCATTAAACGAATCAGGCAAGTCTAACTGATATGCCACTAGACACATTATTTCAAGAATCTCAAATGGTCCAACGTATCTTGGATTAAGTTTGCCCATTTTTCTGAATCGAATCATACCTTCAACATCGCTTGTCTGCGTAACTCTTCTGTTGGTCTCGCGCTACAACCATACGGATTCGTGTCTACATGATCTTTTCGGTAGTCTCGTGCACCAATTCGGGGTTAGTCAGCTAACTATCACCAACTTCTGCCTAACAAACTGATGATCTACACTTTTGCCCACACAACGGTTCAAATGGTGTTGCCTTAATGCTAGTGTGATAACCATTGTTGTAAGAAAACTCCACCAATGGTAGATGAACTTCCCAATTATTCCTGAAATCAATTACACAAGCCTGCAACATGTCCTCTAATGTTTGAATAGTATGTTCTCTTTGCCCATCGGTCTACGGATGATAGGCAGTTCTCATATCTAGACGCGTACCCAAAGATTTATGTAACAACTACCAAATATGAGATGTAAAACAAGAATCGTAATCAGAAATAATCGAGATCGGTACACCATATCTCAAAACTACATCCTTCAGATAAATTCGAGTTAATTTATCAAAATTTATCAGTTTCCTTGATTGCCAAGAAGTAAGCAGACTTAGTCAGTCGGTCCATGATTACCCATATCGTGTTGCAACCACTAGGAGTCCTGGGTAGCTTAGTAATGAAATCCCTAGAAATGTGTTCCCACTTCCACAAAGGAATCTCAAGTTGTTGTAGTAACCCAGATGGCTTCTCATATTCGGCTTTAACCTTAGAACATGTCTAACATTTGCTCACGTATGTAGCTATGTTTGCCTTTCATATTAGGTCACCAATAATGCGCCTTCAGATCATGATACATCTTATTAGAACCAAGGTGTATAGAATACTTAGACTTATATGCTTCACTCATAATCAAGTCTCTCATGTTTTCATACAAAGGCACCCAAAGTCTATCCATGAAGTAACAGAATCCCATCAGCTTTCACTTCAAACTATTTGTCCATCCCACGTAAAGATTCAGATCCAATGTTCTTTGTTTTCAAAGCTTCCGTCTGAGCTTCCTTGATTTGTTCAGGCAATTGAGTACTAATCATAAGTTGCAAAGCTCACACTCATCGGGGTTTAGTGATCTCTTTTCTACTCAAGGCATCAACAACTACATTCCTCTTTACTGGGTGATATTTTATAGCACAATCATAGCGTTCAATAATTCCATCAAGCGTCACTCTCTCATGTTCAGATCTTGTTGCTTGAAGATATGCTAAAGACTCTTGTGATCAGTGTAAATTATGCATTTCGTACCGTACAAGTAATGTTTCAAGATCCTTAAAGGAAAGACTACTGCACCTAGTTTCAAGTCATGAGTAGTGTAGTTCTTTTCATGCACTTTCAGTTGTCTCAAAACATAAGCTATTACTTTGTCATTTTGCATTAGAACACAACCAAGTACTTGGATAGAAGCATTACAGTAGACCATGAAGTCATTACTTACCTCTAGCAATGTTTAATATCGGTGCCCTATACAGTTTCTGTTTCAACAACTGAAAAGTGAATTCTTGGATCTCTCCCCATTTATACGTTTTACCTTTATGAGTCAAGGCGGTGAGAGGTTGAGCAATCTTAGAAAATCCCTTAATGAAACGTCAATAATATCCTGCTAGTCTAAGAAATTGTTATATCTCACTAGGCATCTTGGGAACTCACCAATTCTTTATCGCTTCAATCTTTGCAAAATCCACATGAATTCCTTTCTCGTTAACAATATGACCTAGGAATTGCACATTGTGAATTTAGAAATCACACTTGGAAAACTTTTGCATTAGTTGTTTCTTTCTAAGTAATTCCAAGATTAGATGTAGGTACTCCTCATGTTCTTCCTTTTTCCTAGAATAGATCTATATGTCATTGATAAACACCGATAACAAACTGATCGAGGTAGGGTTTGCACACGCGATTCATGAGATCCATGAATACTACAAGTGCATTTGTCAACCCAAATTACAGACCAAGAACTCATAATGACCATAATGTGCACTGAATGTGGTCTTTGAGATGTCTTTCTCTCAAACTCTCACTTGATGATAATCAGACCTTAGATCAATCTTTGAATAATAGCTTGATCCGAGAAGTTGATCAAACAAATCATCTATACTAGGCAAAGGGTATCGATTCTTTACAATAACCTTGTTCAATTCTTTGTAGTTGATACATATTCGAAACATGCCATCTTTTTTCTTAACAAAGAGAACAGGTGCTCCCCATGATGATGAGCTCGTTTGAATAAAACCTTTATCCAACAACTCTTGAGGTTGTGCAGATAGTTCATGTAGTTTGTTCGGTGCTAACCGGTAAGGTGTTCTTGGAATTGGAGTTGCTTTGGGAGTCAAATTGATCTCAAACTTAACTTGATGATGAGGTGGTAGTCTAGGCAGATCCTCTAGAAACACCTATGGAAAGTCACGAACTACCAGAATATTCTCTACCTTCTTTTCCTCTTGTTTCTTGTCAATTACAAGGGCTAATATGGCTAAGAAACTCTTTTGTAGCCACTTCTACACTTTTATGAATGAGATGATGCCTATCACTACACTGCTCTTCTCACCCTTAACTGAAAGAATCTCTCCACCCATGAGAGGAATACGAATGACCTTCTCATGACAAATAACTTCCACTTGCTTCTCGGATAGCCAATCCATGCTCACGACCACATCGAAACTCCCAAGTGTAACAGGCATATGATAAATATTGAATGTATGACCAACAAGTTCTATCTTGCAACCCTTAAGGATGTGTGTAACGTAGATTTGCTTACCATAAGTTAATTCTATGGTATATTTAGATACCAATGTAGAAGGCATAACACTTAACAGACTACTAAATTTAGTAGAGATAAAACTCCTACCGGCTTCGATGTCAAATAATACAGTAGAAAAATGACCATTAGGAGTAAATTCACTAGTAACAGTAGTAGGGTCCTTCAGAACCACACATGTACCCATGACAAAATCTCTCTATTTGGCTCCTCCATTATTGCCACCGTTGTTGTTGCCATTGCCACCATTGTTGTTGTTGCCACCATTCCTAGTGACATTCCTATTTTTCTTTAACTAAGGACAATTCCTCTTGTAATGTCCTTCTTTACCACATTCAAAATAGCCTTTTCGTGCTTCTTGGGACTGTGGGGCTTCTTCATCAACTTACCATGACAATCCTTTGCCGCATGTCTGGCCTTCCCGCAATGCTGGCATCAAAAGTTGTCGCACCTGCTAGTGTGGTGGTAGTTGCATTGGCTACACTTGGGATACTTTCCCACGTATCCACTATGTCCATCATCATTGCTTTAACTCATCCTATGGTAGAGCATTTGCCATTGCCTGGTCGAGCATAAACACCTATGCATTCCACCATGAGAGCGTTGCACCCTCCAATGTCCTCATGGCGTATTTCATGTGGTCCGCTGCTGGACCGTTGCACTCGGCGAAGATCAACTCAGTCTTCTCAAACCACCACACAAGCTTGGCGGCTCTTTCATCTCCACTATAGGTGTGGGGCTTACAGTCCATGAACGCTTTATACGTGCATGCTAGTGGTCTTGTATTCATCATTTCAGGTAGTTTAGTCAAACTAAATGGATTACCCATCTAATGGAATATTTGCAATCCTAATGACTAGGGTCATCGTTTACCTCCAAATTAGGCTACTTGAGCATTCACTGCTACTTACACATGTTGGTTAATTAAGGCGGCTAATTTGGTCAGGGTCATGTTCACAACACCGACGCCACGCCCACGACCATGTTCACTCCCACGACCACATTCACGCCCACGACGACGTTCACGTCCTCTTCCAAGACCATCCATATTTCACTTTACATTCACAAATATAATAATGAGTAACACCCAACATATTAATCTCATTTTAAGTATGGTAAATAAAAAGAATAATAAATTTGTCACAACCATAATATTTATAGCCAAAATAATAACTCATGATAAATTATTTGTATGAAAACTCACAAAATATCCAATCAATGTCAAATTTTCAAGTATTTAGTTGGGTGGAAAACAACTCTTCCCATATAGGTTAAAAAACACTATGTAGTCTAAGTCAAATAAATATGGAACTTAGTCTATCACTTCGGATCCATCATTGTGCTCTTCCATCTCTATTGGTTCCTACTCAAGCTCTTCTTCGGGTTCATCCTCTGGTTCTTCTTCGAGTTCCTCCTCTGGTTCTTCTTCGAGTTCCTCCTTCGGCTCTTCCTCCGGATCTTCTTCCGGGTCTTCCTAGGGTACCTCCTGAGGCTCCTCCATTGGGGCCTCATGAGGCTCGAGCTGGTTTTCAAACTCGTGTATACGAACGATAGCCTAATGAAGCAGATCACGTGTTGCGTTTAAAGTCGCCATCAACTCAGCAACCTGACCATACAAAGCCTAGATCTCTCTTGTCTGACCATTCTGGTGTCTCTGAATATCAAGCCACAAGTCTTCCATCTCCCTGTACACTCTGCTGTCGTGCTCTTATTGCGCGTCTCACTACTTAAATTTCTCCTCGCACGCTTGTTGCAGTCGATCATGTAAGAACACTAAAGTTGTAATAGCCCTATGAGGTGTCACACCCTCAAAATCCACGTGCGGAGTTTTACCGTGAGGCATATGAACAGACCAGGATCACAGTCACTAGTTACTCAAACGATACTATATGCCACATTCAAAACAAAACCAATCAAAGTTCAAACGTTTAAAACTATGCGGAAGCATTTTGTAAATAAGACAAACCCAAAGTAATAAAATGCGTAGTATGGCAAAACACGCGCCATCCCAATGTTTAAAACCCATAAATGAAAGACAAACAAATATGTCTACGAAATGAAGTCTTAGAATGCATGCTAGACCCGTGTTGTGCTCCTAATGGCAAGTTGAGTTAACGACCTGATAATAGCATACTAAAAATGTCAACAAAATGGTTGATGAGTTCAAGAGTTTGCGTTTATTATCAATATTAACAGTTGTATATAATAAGAAGTGTATTGAAATAGATTGCTAGTCTATATTTCCAAGTAATAACATTAGTGATTTTGCGATCGAAGCTGACTGTGTTTCGTTTGTTGCCTCCCGTCACGACTTACCAGGTCTTGATGATGTTTGTGTTTAGGACAAAATTGCACCCGTTTGACCTCGAGTCGCACAGATGGGGCTCGCCAGGCCCAATAGTACTACCCAAGATTTCCTGCTATTACCATTATTAACTATCCGAATGTGTGAGGACTTTCCAGGTATTAAGCACTATGTGAAAACGTACACAAATTATAATAATAGAATAGCATTTGAGAACAAGTATGCTACCTCCCCTAGAAGTATCAATCACCATCAAACCATCCAGGTGAGTTCATGCCCCACTATTTTATAAACCTCCTTCTAGGGGAGGTAGCATACTTGTACTCAAACGCTATTTTATTACTACAAGTTGTGTTTTTTTAACATAGTGCTCAATACCTTGAAAGTCCTCACACTTTTGGATCGTTAATAATGGTAACTAGCGGGAAATCTTGGGTAGTACTACTGGGTCTGACGAGCCCCACCTGTGCGACTCGAGGTCAAACGGGTGCAATTTTGTCCTAAATACAAACATCGTCACGACCTGGTAAGTCATGACGGGAGGAAACAAATGAAACACAGTCAGCTTCGATCGTGAAATCACTATGGTTATTACTTGTGAATATAGACTAGCTATCTATTTCAATACACTTCTTATGCTATATAATTGTTAATATTTATGATAAACACAAACTCTTGAACTCACCAACCATTGTGTTGACATTTTTAGTATGCTATTCTCAGGTCGTTAACTCAACTTACCATTAGGAGCACAACACGGGTCCAGCATGCATTCTAAGACTTCATTTCCTAGACATATTTGTTTGCCTTTCATTTATGGGTTTTAAACATTGGGATGGCACATGTTTTTCCATACTACGCATTTTATTATTTTGGGTTTGTCTTATTTACAAAACGCTTCCGCATGGTTTTAAACGTTTGAACTTTGATTGGTTTTGAATGTGGCATATAGTGTCGTTCTGAGTAACAAGTGACTGTGATCTTGGTTTGTTCACATGCCTTGCGGTAAAACTCCGTACGTGGATTTTGAGAGTGTGACAGATTGGTATGAGAGCCATTGGTTACAGGGAACTAGGTTGCATACACACTAGTCTATAACCGCACACAGTTAGTTAGTTACTGTTGACTTATCTTTTTACTATATACTCATTGGCATATACATCACATGCATTGCAGAATGGCATCATCATCTCGGGTTTTGGGAGAAAGACGTGCTCGTTCTGAATCCCTTCCACCTGTACCTCACTGAGTGTATGACTGGCCGCGACATCCTTACCCTCGTGGTGAGATAGACTGGGATCAACCGTTTGTGCCACCTGTGCACGACCCTCCACGAGAATGGACTTATTACCCAGCTTGTATAGATCGAATGATTCATAGAGAGCGTGTTCTGAAGCCGACCACTGTTAGACCAAGGACTAGGTCAACAACTACTTCTACAGCACCTACTCTCCCATCACTAGATGTACCCCTTGAGCAAGTCATGGCGGCATTGACCGCGACACTTGAGACTGAGCGTCGACGAGTTGGAGTGCTCACTGATGAGAAATTCACACTAAAGGATGATATATGTCAACTATGGCTAAAGATGGCCATAATTGAGGAGCGGCGCCCATCAAAGGGAATTTCAAGATGGTTGGAAGAGTGATGGATCTTATTGAGCGTATGGGCGAGCAGGATCTCCACAATGTGGGCGTCGAGAGCAGACTAACCGGATTGGAAACACAACTCACAACACTACAAATCGATGACAACCCTACACCTGCCAAAGACTCCGATCAAGACCCTGAGGAAGAACCAAAAGAAGTTGTCACACCCCGACCGACGACGGAATCATCGGGGCGAACGAATGTGAAACAATTGTTCATAGCACATGGAACTAAATAAGTTGTAATAATATTAAATACCATTATTCATTAAACAATACAAGTCAGTTAAGTCATTACAATACACAAAAATATAAACAACAACATAAGATGTTTAATTTATCTAAGTCCAAGTCCTATATGAGCAAGAAGAGTTCCTCAAGTATCAAACTTGAAACATGTTAAAAATAAAGGGTCAACTTTGAAAGTTGGTGACTTCCCATGGGTTGACCATACATATATATATAAAGGTTTACAAGTAGCAATTCATGTCAATGGTTATGAGTTAGCAAGTTTACAGAACACATATAGTTACAACCAAACCTCGACTTGATTACAAGTTTATAAGATTGGCTAAGTGTACTTGGTTCCCATGATGAACAAGCATACGTCATCAGGAGCCGGCAATACATCGGCTTTAGCACCAAATAGGCTTATCAGACCCACAGATCTAAGAGGTCGCCAGGATAGCAATAGTTAATGATTATAAACAAAATATGTATCTCATATAAGACTTACAATAACACAAATAACCATGACAAAAAGTAAAGATGAATTGCATATGCATTTACAAGTATCAAGATGTTTACAAGTGTAAATTTACAAGATTAACATGTTTCACCCCAAATGTGTGAAATAAAGTAAAAATGAGGCATGGAGAACTCACAAATATCTCAAATGTGCATTTATATGGTTAACATATTTTACCCCAAAATGTGTGAAATAAAGTAAAAAGAGGCATGGAAAACTCACATGGAAAACTCACATGGAAAACTCACAAGTATAGTGATGGTTGTAGAGTACATAAGAAAGCTTGGATGTCAAGAGTCAAAGGTGATGTCCTAAATGATAAAAAAAGCAATAACTTGAGGTCGAAATTCATTACAAAAATTTAGGACGCTTAGGAATGCCAACAAGCGAAAGGTAGATTGATAAACGATTATTGCATCAATTTTAGATTCTGGACAGAATGTTTGGTATGTGATTGAATAGATTTTAGAAATAGAAAACGGTTTTATAAAATTATAAAAATTTATACTTGACAAGTTCAATGTATCCCGGACAACTTTCATTCAGAAATAATTTTATGAAAAGATCTTAAAATAGGACAAACAAGCAGCACAAGACAGAAGGTGCTGAAATGCGCACTTATCTTATGAAGGCTATTGTTGAGTCGTCCGATTGAGTTTGAAGACGTATAAACTGTCATTGAAAAGATAATTCAATTAACTTAACATTGGAGTCTGAGTTTACTTAAATTTAGATTTTTATTATCAAGTTATGGTCGGTTGAAGTAAGATTATATTCTGCCAGAATTGTAGTAAGGTACTTATGTGCACTTTTAAAATCGTTAAAGCATGAAACGAGTTAGATCAATTTATTATGTCAATATATGGTATATTAGTCTTCATTTGAGTTATAAGAATATTTTAAGACTTTGGCATAGCCATCACTTATGAACAATAATCTTGTGGAATAACCGAATGCGGCGGCATAGCCGTCCATATGCAAACGGAATTCTTTGTTTATGTTAGTGTGTTGTTAGATTGATTTAGGAATGTTAGTGATTGTTATAAGGTTAGTGATTATTAAAATGTTAATGATCAAATAATAATGATTAAAATAAAAAGAGATTTGGTAGAAGAAAGAATAATAGTAAGAACATAAAGTCATGAGAACAATTGGATGTTAGGATGATTGAAATGTATAATATAAAAGAAATAAAAGATTGCCTTAGTATTAAGAATTCTTGAAAATTTCTTGTAAAATAAAATTCTTCAAATTGATCATAACCAATGGATGAAAGAAAGATATGAGAGTAA
>BJCM01117305.1:0-10990 GCA_018326385.1 Flaveria bidentis | reverse complement strand
ATACCCATTCAATTACATATATGTAAGACATGATAGACATATTACATTAAGCTCCTAAACTAGGTACACTTGTATCAACAAACTCCCCCTTGGACCTAGTTTACATCATTGTCTAACATTCTTCATCAGCTCATCAAACTTCTTGTACTTCTCCTCTCTTGTAACTCAGGCATTTATCTCAAACGCGAAACAGAGTCGTATAACATTTTGAAACTGGAGGGCTTGTACAATGTCTTGCGAATCATAGAACAGTGGCCACTTGTATAATGTGTATACATCTTCAGCGGACAAGTTAGTTAGCCACATTGGGTCAAATACTCGAATAGTATGCATTTGGCTCTCCTTTTGCAAGACTATTACTATTTCACCTGTTCTCCAATCGTAATACCACCACTTGAAGTGTGGAGTGAAGTCCTGTGGCATTTCCCTTAGAGGGATTTTGGACATGGTACGCGGAGGACTCCACTTCAGCACTACTTTAGGCTTTCCAGTATGGAATCAACTTCAGACCTTCTGATGTACCTCGTCGGTTGTTGAGGTCTGAAGTTAACCCACCTAGTGTGGTATTCTTTCCTCAATGCAGCCTCAAACCAGCCTGACTTCTTTCTCCGGTCAGCATATAGCAACTTTAGGCGTGCCAGCTGGTTGAGCTCAAAACCGGGAAGAGCCTTTAGATCGTATGGAAATCTAAAGTACTCTATGCCCTTCTCTCTCTTCACTGCATATACCTTTAGATCCTCAAAGTAAGCCCATGCTATGATCTTTCCTGACACCTTTAGGTGTTTCTTGACTTTATACAGGTTGGTGTAGATGTTAGGCTTTGGTGCAGTGCGCATGTCTCGGAGCTCAGCAAAACAGGCCACCCATTCCACCTTTTTGATGTCAACATCGGCGTCCGAGGCTTGGGCTTGACCTTCATTTTTCTCCATCTCTTTCTCCATCTGATCCAGCTTGTCAAATGTATCACTGCCAAGAGTATCACCCAAGTTGGAGACTACATTTCCCTCTCGGTCAGTGTACTCTGAATAATGGTCAGTAGTGGCGTCCTCTGTCTCGATTTCATCTATGTTATTTAGCTCATCATCACTTGTAACTTCAAAAGTAGGAGCATTCTTGACAATCTCTTCTGGATTGAGCCGGAACATCTCAGCAAGTTGTTCATCAGTAAGGTCATGAATAATTTCTCCTTCTTCAGGAGTATAGCTTACGGACCTTCTAACGATCCCTTGCAAATCAAGAATCATTGTAAGTTGACACTTGATTTGCTGAATGGGAGTAATATCATACTCATCTTGCTAAGATGATTGATCTGCTTGATTTAAACATGTAAATACATCAACCATTAGTAATTCATCAAGACAATCAACATTCAATAAAGATACATAAACATTAAGTACATAAATTTAATACATGATTCAAGTACAAAAGCTTTCAAATACATAAATATCTAAGCATTACTTTTGCCCTGAATAGCTGGCTTGTCAGCCGGAGGGACTGAAGATGAGGCTCCTTGATCCTGAGCTTTCTTTGACCTTTGCTCTCCAGCCTGTGTGGATGCTAATGTAGCTGCATCATCTCCTTCATCCTCATCTCCTCTATTCTCCTCTTTTTCGTCTCCATCACCTTCTGCATCAGTCTCATCATAATCATACTCATCCTCCTCATCATCCTCATCATCACCATCATTATCTCCTTCTCTGATCATGAGAGGCTCATATTTGGAGCCTTTGAGTCGTAGCATCAGCTTCTTGTTCTTCACCTCAAGATCATCTATCCTCTGAACTGAAGAAGTTTGCAGCTCACGAAGCTTAGTAATATCCTGTCACTGAGCTGCTATCTGTTGAGATTGGTGAGCGATTTGTTGTGCCTGCATCGCATTTAGCTCCACAAGCTGACTTAGTTGGGCAGCTTTCTCTTCATCAGCAGCTAACAGCTTCAACACCATACGGTTAAGTGTTGCCAGCTGTTCCTCTACCCTAATGGAGAGTAGAATATAGATCTAGTGGTGAATATGGTGTGAGATGAGGGACCGGCTTGGTGGAAGGTGGTGGTAGTGGTGGCTGTGGTGAATATTGGTAGTGGTGCATGAGTGGGTGGTGAAGGGTAGGCTGTAGTGGTGGTTGTGGTGAATGTGGATGGTGGTATATGAGTGGGTGGTGGATGGTAGGATATAGTGGTGGTAGATGGGAGTGTGGTAGTGATAGGTGGTATGGTAGTGGTGGTGGTAGCAGTGGTGGATGAGGTGGTGGCTATGGCAGTAGTAGAGGTCAGTGTAAAGCTTAGCCTCTTCCCCTTCTTACCATAGGGGTGAGCCATTCTCTTTCTCCTCGAGACCTTAGACACTGTGGCTCCCCCTTGGCTGTTGGGCGGGTCCGGGGTATATAATGGATCTGTATCAGCAACTGCAGCATCCCCAGACTCCCCGTGGCATCCACCAACTGCCCTAATACCTCTCTCCGTGGCTATGACATGGCAATCCACCATTCGCACCAAAGGATCTTCATCAGACTCCTCCTCCTCCATCTGGAAGTCAGGGTGAATGGGGGCTAGTTGGGGTCCACCCTGACCATCCCCTCCCTGATCTGTATCATGATCATCACCATCGAAGTCATCGGAGGGTAGAGCAATCTGCTCAACGTTCGAGTCACTATCATCGTGGCGCCACTTCCTCTTTGCTGGCACCACGTAGTCCTCTCGGGCCAAATGCCCAAACAATCTCCTTACAGGGGGCTTCACTTGCTTGCCCCTGTAAACCTTCATCCTCCCAAGGGTGGTGTCATCCATGACCTTGAGAGAGACTGCATCATGACTCTCCTTAGGCAGCGAAGGAAGCTTCACGTCAATGATCATTTGTAGGAATCTTGGGTACATGCAGAAGCCTTCCTTGCCTTTGGCCTCTGAGTTCTCGATCAAGTAGGAGAAAATCATATTGGAGAAGCTGAAGTGGTGATACAGCACCAGTGCAACGTAAGCATTCTGGATTTGGTCAGATAGGTCATCAAATCCAACCCTTCGTGAAGCAATGCACTTCAGAATGACATGTGCTAGGTACTTGAACTGGGAACACAGGTTGCTTTTGTTAAGCACACCTGCGTTGATGTCCCCAGTGTACCTCATACGTAGAAAACATCCCCTTACGGTAAGAGGATGTAACCTGGTTGAGTGGGAAGCGTCATCACCCAGGTCCAGTACACGTCTCAAATCTGCTGCCGTGACCTCAATCCCGTGGCCAAAAATAGTGTTGCATATACAATAAGGCTCAATGGATCGGTCAACTGATACACCTTCCCAGAAGGCCTGTTGTATAGGCCGGTAGGGCGTGCAAGGTGCAAATATAACTCTATAGATCCTTGATCTCCTCAGAAATGCAATAATACCAGCAAACTCGGCAGCATTCTAAGTGGTGGCATCCAAGTGAGCACAAATGTTATGCTTGGTGTTGATGATCCACCTATCTGCCATGTTTCTGTTACACAAGACCCATAAACATGAGATTTGTCCATAATAGAAACTATTGAAACTTAAACTGTTTTTTAAATCAGTCTGGTTCAATCGTGCGATTGAACCATATGGCTGAGTTCAGTCGTTTGATTAAGTATGCGACTTACTTCAATCGGGCGACTGAGCTTGCGGCTGAGTTCGATCGGGCGACTAAGCATGCAGCTGAGTTCAATCGGGCGACTAAGCATGCGGCTGAGTTCAAACGTGTGATTGTACTCATACACCTGGTTCATTCGGCCAATTGAGTCGTTCGCCCAGTTAAATCGTGCGATTAAAGTTCATTCGGAGTAACTAGTCGCATACGTCTCTGTTCGACACTTTAATCCTGAATCTAGGTCAGTACTGGAGGTTAAACGTTATGTTTAGGTTCTTTAGACTCGCAGGACCCCTAATTGTTACAGTACGACTTTCATTTTAACCAATTTCCATGTTTATATGGTCTGCTAGTTTGTTATCACTTATTTCTTGATATTAAACAATTTGGGCCTGTTAGGGTTTGATTTCAACGCGCATTTTGTATGATTTTGGTCGATAATTACCTGCATATGATGTAATGACAAGCCAGTAAGACAATGGTAAGAAGAAATCGATTTAATCGGATTTTGGCAGGGTGTCGCTACTTTCGGGCGATTTTAGGGCGATTGAGGGGTGATGAACATATGCGACCGACTTTAGCCCTATTTATACTGAATCTGTTTTCAATTGGGTGACTGGATCCATTCGCACTCTTCAAACATGTGACTGGCTCAGTCGGTCACATTCATTCGTGTGACTAGGTTTCAGTCGTGCGACTGACTCATTCGGTCACCTCCATTCATGCGATTGGTTCATTCTTGAGATCCAATCGTGTGAATAGTTCATACTCATGTACCATTCGTGTGACAGGTTCATAAGTATGGTCCAATCATACGACTGGTCCATACTCATGGTCGAGTCGTGCGAATGACTCATACTTTTGAGTTTGACCTTATGATCATTCATACACTTAGCCCTTTTACTTATTGATGAGACAATTTGACCAGTGATCATCTCAGACATGACTATTTTAACTTGGAAAACTGTTGATCACCTCAGACATGATCCTTTTAAGTGAGTAAATCCCAAATTGACTTCCGTTGCGTAGTCCGACATTTAACTAATTAATTAACTAAAATTTAACTAAATTAAACAACTACAAATAAAGCAAAGCTAAAACATAATTTTGTATTTTTTGTGTGAGGTTGAAATCCTAAGATAAGTATCTACCAGATTTTTCTTTCTAGACAGTATAGCGTCAAGTTACTTTAGTTATAACTGGAACGATCCATTTTGGAATCATACAGGTTTTTCAAATCATTTTAGGACATTTTACCAAAGCCTTTTGATGCTATATTCTTGTTTTCATCAAGAGTTAGTTGTAAGTTTAGGAAATCATACTAGTGCTATAAGATACACACAATGATTTGGACTTTTAAGAATTGCAGCTGTCGATGATTGTCAGTATACTTGTCATCTTAAATCCATACATAGATTTTTGACACACATTGGTGATGATTTAAGGTTTAATTATTTCAACAAGCATTTGTGGATCCCACACTTATATGGTAATCAACATTCCTCAGGAGATTTTTGAGCGGTCTACGGGTATTTGGACAAGAAGAAACTATTCTAAGAGCTTTCAAAGAGATGCCAAGCCTCAGGTCAGTGCCATCACACAGCAGAACAGTGCAAACAACAATGAACTAGAATATTTAGGTTATGTTTATCCTCAGGTCAGTGCTACCGTACAGCAGAGAGGCTCACAACCTATCTTCTTGTTTGAGAAATTTATATTCTTTTTGCATAGATCACACCAACAACATAGGTTATTAGCTTGACTGCTTTTTGCATTTTTCATGTGCTTTGCTCATTTTTATAGTCATCAGCATACATTTGTGGCGTTTATTTTGCTCGTCACCCCTTATTGGAACTTTGTTGATTGTGTTAACCAGGGATAAGATGATAACCCACAGCTTGTTGAACAACTTAGTTTTAGACTAAAATCACCAATGAGGTCTACTTATCTATTGTGTTGAATCTACCGACAGATCATGTAGTGGTCTAGCAACCTCTGGATCTACTTTCTCTGTGTTACCTAAGTAGCAGCTAGTTTTACTATCATTTTTCCTTTTATGTTGCTTAGACTTCTCAGACTTATACCTCGAATTTGCATCTTAATCAGTTAAATTCTTTTAAAGTCCCAAAGTCTTTGTTCCTGTGTACTATCATTTTCCATAATCCTTGAATCAGTATCACAGATACGATCTCATTTCTATTAACTAGACTGTCCTCCTCCCTTGTTTTTTTATTAACTTAATACTAGTCTAACCTATTCTCCCCCTAAAATTCTAAAACCAAAACTAGTTTTTCGTTTAGAATTTTAATAGGCTAAGAAATAAAATAAAATAAAATAAAATAAGAGAAAAATAAAGTAAGAAAACAATGACTCGACGCGTCGGACTATGCACTTTCATCTTCTGGAATCACTTCACTTTTATTTTTCACCCCGTTGACCTCTAACAGATATAAAAATCTTGGTTTATCGAAAGCTTTTGTGTAGAGGTCAGCGCGTTGAAAGTCCGTATTAATTTTTACAACATCGATTAAATTCTTTTCAAAACAATCACGTATAAAGTGATATTTAATTCCGATGTGTTTGGTCTTAGGATGTTGGACCGGATTTTTAGTTACGGCTATAGCCGCAAAATTATCAACAAATATAGGAGTCGTAGAGAATTTCAAACCATAGTCCCGCATTTGCTGTTGAATCCAGATGAATTGGGAACAGCAGCTAGCAACAGAAACATATTCAGCTTCATAAGTTTCGCCTGATATCTGGAGCAGAGACATGTTACGTACATGATATCAGGTCGTGAGGTAGTGAGGTACATGAGTGATCCGATCATTCCACGATACATGGTGGCATCCACCAAATCACCAGTTTTGTCGGGTGCCACATAGTGGTTTGTAGCAAGTGGAGTTCCAGCTGCCGATGCATTGTCCATATCAAACCGACTAAGAATATCTGCTACATACTTGGTCTGATGTAGAAATATCCCTTTTGGTGTCTAATCCACCTGTAGCCTGAGAAAGAACTTCATCTCTCCCTTGGCACTCATTTTAAATTCATCTTTCATGACTGCTTCAAATTCTTTACATAATGTTTCGTTTTTTGAACCAAAGATTATGTCATCAACATAGGTTTGTAGTAGCAGTAAGTCACCATCCTTCTCTTTAATGAACAGTGTACAGTCAATCACTCCTCTGCGAAAACCATGTTTCAAAAGATGAGTCGAGAGCTTTTCATACCAAGCTCTTGGGGGTTGGTGGAACCCGTAGAGAGCCTTATCAAGCTTGTAAACTCTGTCCCGATGATATGGATCCTCAAATCCTTTGGGTTGACTGACATACATTGTCTCTCGGATTTCACCATAAAGAAATGCACTCTTTACGTCCAGTTGATAGACTTTGATCTTCATGTAAGATGCATAGGCTAGGAAGACACGTATTGTTTCCATTCTTGCCACTAGTTCAAAGACTTCATTGTAATCAATACCCTCGACTTGTCAAAATCCTTGAACTATAAGTCGTGCCTTGTTTCTGATAATGACTCTTTGGTCATCTTTCTTGCATTTCAAACCCTATTTGGTGCCAATGACCTTAGCACCTTTAGGTCTATCCACTAGAGTCCATACTCCTAACTTCTTGAATCGAAGCAGTTTTTCTTGCATGGCACTCACCCAGGCCTCGTCGTTTAGGGCTTCACTAACATATTTTGGCTCAATCTGAGACACAAAACATCGATATGCACCATCATGAAGATATCCTTTTTCCATTACTGAGGCATAATCAGTTGAGTATAGCTGATTTCTTGTATGTACTCCTGATCGAACATCACCAATGACATTATCCAAAGGATGATAAACATTTAGTCGAGATCCAGGAGTGGTGGGTACAACTACCTTATTATCCAGATTGTGAACAGCAGGTTCAGTATTTGAGGCAGTGCGAGTATGGGGTTCCGAAGTGTTAGAGGCATCAACATCTGATGCTTGTGTACGTACAGTAGTAGGAACCTGTTCCTCCTGATCCACCTGATTAGTAGCCACGTCTTCATCAGAGGAGGAGGAGTTACTTACCTCACGTGTTCCCCCTGAAGAATTTGAAGGCTCACCTTGTGACACTGAGGTCGTCGGATCCAGTGATGGTGTATTTAACACTTTGTACATCATTTTGGTCGATAACTCATCCTCAGGAGGAGAGAGAGGGATGTTGAAGGACTTAAAGAATCCATCATTGTCGAAAAAGACGGAGGGTCCTTTTTCAGCAGGGGTTGGTGTATCTCTATACATCAACGTTACACCACACTTCTACTTGACCCGTTCAGTTTTTGTAAACTCTCTTATTCAGTATGTTGTATCCTAAGAAAATTCCTTCTTCGGCCTTCTCGCTAAACTTTCCTGACTGATTTTTCTTTAGCAGTGTACATGGTGCGCCAAATGGCTGGAGGTACTCCATATTCAGTTTACGTCATTGGAGCAACTCATAGCACATTTTACCGTGATGTTTAACCACTAAGACTCGATTGAGAGTATAACATGCATTAGCTACCGCCTCGTTCCAAAATTGGACAGGAAATTTTAAGTCAGCGAGCATCATCCGATCTGTCTCTATCAAGCTTCTATTCTTTCTCTCAGCAACCCCGTTCAATTGAGGAGTGTAGGCAGAGGTGAACTGGTGCACAATTCCTTTTTCTTTGCCGAATTCCTCCATCCACTGGTTCTTGAACTCGGTACCATTGTCTGAGCGAACTTGCCTTACCTTAAGATTGTAGAGTGACTCCAATGTAGTTACCAGCTCTTTGAACGATTCAAATGTCTCTGATTTGGATTTCAGAAACATCACCCAAGAAAATCTTGAGTAATCATCCGTAACTACATAGCAGTATATGTCGCCGGCAATGCTCTTTGTGCTGACTGGGCCAAACAGATGCATGTGAAGGAGCTCAAGAGGAAGGTCAATTGAATTAACTTTCTTTTCCTTATGAGACTTCTTCGTCTGTTTTCCTTTCTTACATGTGACACAAAAATCTGGTAATTGGAAGTTCTTGACATTTACGCCACGCACTAGATCATTCTGGATCAAGTGATTCATCTTCCATGGATTAATATGTCCCTTTCTCCTATTCCAGGATATGGAGTCTTTTTTGTTGCCTTTGACAAGAATCATTGTACTTGATGATCATTTATGGAGGCCTTTGATAGGTCCAAGACATATGAATCATTATATCTTGAAGCTGACATTAAGACTTGATTCTCCGGTATCACATACTCCTTCTTCAACACATAACACTTCTTGTTGTCAAAGACGACCTTGAATCCTTTATCATAAATCTGGGATATAGACAGTAATTATTTTGAAGTTGTTTAACATTGTTTACCTTATCGAAATTCACTTTCTGGTTTCCCACTTCCCCTTGGAAGTGATATAACCTCCTTTATTTCCAGCAAATGAAACGTGTCCTCCTTTAATTTGTTTGACATTTGACAAACGATATAGGTTTCTAGTCATGTGCCTTGATTCTCCGCTATCAACAATCCATGTATTTGTAGAAGCACTATAGCGGACACCTTGCACATTAAAGGAAATGATTAGTTGAGGTTAGGTACCCAAGCCTTAACTGGCTTGGGTGACCCAGAGGCATCACACATCATGAATTCTAATCACTGTCCATTTGAGGGAGAGGGCATATCATTCTTCTTCTTGTGCTCATTATCAGAAGTTGGGCTTGATTTTTCTTTCCATAAGCCAGTTTTGTGTAAGGCCTGTTTGTGATAAACAGACGACTGGCTTATGGTTTGAACGTTATGTTCACTAATTCTTCTTGGTGGAATGATAGAATGCCTTTTAGAAGAACTTGGTTTATGATCATGAAGTTCAATTTCCGTTCTTGGTGTCTGATAATAAGGACAGTTAGAAGCAATGTGTCCATACTTTCCACAATTGTAGCATGATCTGTTTTCGACATATTGGTGGAAATGTTTCTGTGAGGAAGTATATGACACAGGTATGACTTTTGTCTGTTTGGGTTTTGACACTTCTTGTTTAGATGTTTTATATTCTTTAACAAAATTAATTTTTTGAACCTGTTTAACATCTTTACCCATTTGTTTATTTGGACTTAGACATGGTGCACGTGATTGGTTAACTTGTTTGGTCTTTTTCGGTTCAGAATTAGACATGCTTAAACCTGACTTTACCTTAACCTTCTCAAATTGTTCATCCAAATTAACAATAGGCATTTTACCTTTCGACTTCAAAATGGTCTCCTTTTGTTTAGTGACAGATTCAATAGGTTTACTTGTAGAATCTGGATCACTTACTAGAGGAGTGGACACCACATGATCCTTGATTGGGTTGAAATTAATTGGTTTACATTTAGCATTCAATAAGGTCTCATGTGGTGGTGGAACCACTTTGTAACCCAAACCCTCCCCGTTGTTGCGTGTTTTCACTAAGTGTTGGACTATGTGAGGAGAACTGGTCCAGCTGTGCAGTTTTTGTTTTAATGAATTTACTTCGACTTCCAAAACTGCTTTTCGTTTCTTAGTTTCTTCTAGGGAGTTTAAATAGAACTTTATGACATTTTCTTGGTTAAAGGCAACAACTTCGGTTTCCCTTAGTTGTTTATTTAACAGTTCTATTTTCTCTTTATAATTGTGCTTATTTTGTTTTAAAATCATGTTTGCTTTTATGCACAGTTGTAAGTCATTTACTAAGCTATCATTATGATCTAATAACCTAGCAAATTTTGAGTCTATGCTTTCTCTAAATTTATTACATTCATTATAGGCATTACTATCAAAAAGTTGGTCTTTTGTACTTACCTGAGAAGATTCGGTTGAATCAACCATCATAGCAGAATTTGTTTGTTCGGGTCTGAACATGTTCTTCTGAGTCCATCTTCATTCAGGCAATTGACCACATTCGCAGTTTCTTTATTATTTGACATCACTAGTTCCACTCGTATGATGGACTAATTGCTGGAAAGATAGGGAACTGCCATCTGGCTTATGAGGATTACGAGCAGGTGGACGAGACGGGGCTGGAACGGATGGATATCATGTGGGCCTTAGCAAGTGTTGTCCGACGTGCTAAGAAGTTTGTCAAGAAGACCGGACAGAACTTGGTTGCAACTAAGGACACAACCTTTGGCTTTGACAAGTCAAAGGTGACATGTTTCAACTGTGGTGAGAATGGACACTTCAAACGGGAGTGTGTGAAGCCCAAGAAGACTAGAAATGGGAACCCTTTCTCATCCTTTAATCATCAGGATAAAGCCACTAGCAGTCCTACTTCATCAGGAAAGGATCCTAAAGCCTTGACTGCTCACGACGATGAAGGACAGGACTGGAGCTTTCGGTTTGTCTCACCGGGAGAATCCAACATCGCTAGTGTGGAGGATATAAAT
>BJCM01117111.1:0-10318 GCA_018326385.1 Flaveria bidentis | reverse complement strand
AGATTCAACACAATAGACAAGTAGACCTCATTGGTGGTTTCAATTACAAACTAAGTTGTTCAACCTGCTATGGGTTCCCATCTTATCTCTGGTTAACACAATCAACGTTGTTCCAATAAGGGGTGAAGAGCAAAATAAATGCCACATATGTGTGCGGACGACCATAAAATATGAGCAAAGCACATGAAAAATGCAAAACGCAATCAAGCTAATAACCTATGTTGTTGGTGCGATACGTGCAAAAAGAAAATAATTGCTCGAACAAGAAGATAGCTTGTGTGCCTCTCTGTTGTGCGATGACACTGACCTAAGGATAAGCATAACCTAAATATTCTAGAATTCGTTGTTGTTTGCGCCTCTCTACTATGCGATGGCACTAACCTGAGGCTTGGCATCTCCTTGAAAGCTCTTAGAATAGTTTCTTCTTGAAATATACCTATTTACCGCTCAAAAATCTCCTAAGGAACGTTGATTACCATATAAGCGTGGGATCCACAAATGCTTGTTGAAATAATTAAACCTTAACTAATCACCAATGTGTGTCAAAAATCTGTGTATGGATTTAAGAGGACAAGTATACTGACAATCATCGTGAGTTGCAGTTCTTGAAAGTCAAAATCATTGTGTACATCTTGTTGCTCTAGTATGATTTCCTAAAATTGCTATTGACTATCAGTGAAAACCAGGATCAAGCATCAAGATTGTTTATTAAAATGTCCCAAATGATTCTGATTTACCTGTATGATTCCAAAATGAATCATACCAGAAATGATAAATTGAAGCTGTGCTGTCCAGGAAGTAAAATCTATTAGAATTACTCTAATAGGTTTAAAATCCATCTATAATAAAAAATACAAAAATATGTCTTAATTTTGTTTTTTTAAATTTTCTAGTTGCTTTATTTTTAAATTTTTGTCATTTAGTTGGTAAAAGTTGGACTAGGCATCGGAATTCAATCTATGAAACACTCACTTAAAAGCGGTCACGTCTGAGGTGATCAATCGGTTCTTTGTTAAAAGGATCACGTCTGTGGTGATCAACAGTTTTCAAAGTTAAAAAGATCATGTCTGAAATGTTTAACAATTGTAACATTTTATCTATAGTTAAAAAGGTTAAGTGTATGAATGATCATAAGGTCAAACTCATAAGTATGAGCCATTCGCATGACTGGACCATAAGTATGGACCAGTCGCACGATTGGATCATACGTATGAGCCCAAATCGCACAACTAAACCACACGTATGGACCAGATGTACGATTGGACCATAAGCATGGGTCAATCTGTACGATTGGATCACCAAAATGAACCAATCGCATGAATGGAGGTGATCGAATGAGTCAGTCGCACGACTAAAACCTAGTCGCATGACTGAATATGACTGACTGAGCCAGTCGCACGACTGAGCCCCAGTCGCACGAATCAAGAGTACAAATAGGGTCAGTCGCACAACTGAAGGAAAACCTAGTATAAATAGAGGGTAGTCGGTCGCAGACACTCATCACCCCCAAATCGCACTTAAATCGTACAAAAGCAAGGTTACTCTGCCCAAATTCCGTATCCATAAATTAGCTTCCTGATTGTGACACTAACGATTAAGCTTTGTTTCTACAGGTAATGCGAGACTAAATCGACGAAAATGCGCGGTGTAGTCAAACCCTAACAGACCCAATTTGATTAAAAATCAAGAAATCAGTAACAACCATCAAATTGACCACCTAAACGTGAATAATGGTTAAAATGAAGGAAATACAGTGATAGTTAGGGTTCCTACGAATCTAAAGAGACTAAACACAACATTTAACATAAAGTTTTGACCTAGATTTGGGGTTAGAGTGTTGAACAGAGAGTTATCCGACTGGACACTCCGAATGAACTTCAATCGCACGATTGAACTGGGAGAATGACTCAATCGGCCGAATGAACAAGGCGTATGAGCACAATCGCCCGATTGAAGTCAGTCGCATGCTCAGTCGCCCAATTGAACTCAACCGCATGCTCAGTCGCCCGATTGAACTCAGCCGCATGCTCAATCGCCCGACTGAACTCAGTCGTATGGTTCAATCGCATGATTGAACCAGACTGATTCCAAAACAGTTTTGGTTATGGACAAATCTAATGTTTTTATGTCTTGTGTTACAGAAACATGGTAGAGAGGTGGATCATCAACACCAAGCACAACATTTGTGCTCATCTAGATGCCACCAGTAGGAATGCTACTGATTTTGCGGGTATCATTGATTTTCTGAGGCGATCTAGGATCTACAGAGCCATATCTACACCATGTATACCGTACCGATCTATACAACAGGCCTTCTGGGAAAGTGCATCAGTTGACAGATCTACTGAGCCTTACTGTATACGCAACACCATTTTTGGGCAAGATATAGAGGTGACAGTAGCAAACATTCGACGTGTTTTGGACCTGGGTGATAATGCTGCTCACCGAACCAGGTTACACCCTCTGACTGTTAGGGGATGTTTTCTCAGGATGAAGTAATCTGGGGACATCAACGCAGGTGTGCTGAATAAAAGCAACCTGTGTCCCCAGTTCTAGTACTTAGCATACGTCATTCTCAAGTACATTGCTTCACGAAGGGGTGGATTCGATGATCTCTCTGACCAAATCCAGAATGCCTATGTGGCACTGGTGCTAAATCACCCCTTCAGCTTCTCCAACATGATATTCACGTACCTGATTGAGAACCTTGAGGCAAAGGGTAAAGAGAGCTTCGGCATGTATCCACGGTTCTTGCAGATGATCATAGATGAGAAGCTCCCCTTACTGCCAAACGAGAAGAATGATGCTGAGTTTGGAGGTTATGGATGACACCACTCTAGGGAGGATGAAGGTGTACAGGGGGAAGCAGGTGAAACCCCTTGTGAGGAGATTGTTCGGGCACCTTGCCTGTACTGATTACGTGGCGCCTTCTCACAAGAAGTGGCACTACGACGATAGTGATTTTGATGTTGAGCCTATTACTCTACCCTCCGATGACTCTGATGATGATGACCACAGTAATGGTCAAGGAGGTGATGGTCTAGGTGGACCCGAGCCGACTCCAATCCACCCTGATTTTCAGATGGATGAGGAGGAGGAGTCGGACGAGGAGCCTCTGGTACAGACGGTGGGGAGCTGGGTCGTATCTACTGAGAGAGGGCTCAGGGCGGTTGGTGGACGCCAGGGTAAGTCCAGGGATGCTGTTACTACTGATAATGATCCATCTTACCCCCCGAACTAGCCAAGCAGCCAAGGGGGAGCCTCTATCTCTAAGGGCTCCAGGAAGAAGAGGATGGCTCACCCTTATGGCAAAAAGGGTAAGAGGCCTAGATTTACTTTGACCCCATCCACTACCACTGCCACAGACACCACTACTGCCACAACTACCACCACATCTACCACATCCACCACAGCTACCACCACCACAGCTACCACCACCACTACCACAACCCCTAACACTACTACCACACTTCCAACCACCACTACTACAACCAACCTTCACCATCCTCTCTTATCCCACCACCCATATTCACCACATCTACCACCATAAGCCACCAAGCAGGTACTTCCACCCAGCCTATATTCACACCAGGATCCACTCTACCCCCATCGGGTTAGAGGAACAACTGGCTAATCTCAACAACACATTGCTTAGGCTGCTTGCCACTGATGAGCTTAGGGGAAATAAGTTACATAAGATGATGGAGGTAAACACAACTCAAGCTCAGAAGATCATGGAGCTTAGTAAGAAGACTAACCTGTATGAGAGAGCTCTAAGCCGAACACACCATGCTCTTACAAGTCAAAATGAGCTGGTGTTGGCTTCGGTGAAAAGGATCGAAGAACTTGAAAGGAAGAACAAGAAGATCATGCTCAAGCTAAAAGGGTCAAAGACTGAGCCTTTGAAGATCAAGGGTGATGATGACGATGATGATTATGATGACGATGATAAGGATGATTCAGATGAAGGTGATGATGCAGGACCGAGTGAGAAGAAAGGAGATGATGATGATGATGGAGAAGGTGATGCTGCTGCATCAGCCTCTCCTAGAGCTCAAGAGAAGAGGACCAAAAGGAATCAAGATCGAGGAGCATCATCTTCCGCCCCTCCTGCTGAGAAGCCTGTGATTCAAGACAAAAGTAATGATTAGATTTTTATGTATTTGAAAACTTTTATACTTGAATCTTGTGTTACAGTTTTGTAATTAATGTTTATATATATTTATCTAATGCTTAAATTCTTGATTAATTACTAATGGTTGATGTGTTACATGTTTAAATCAAGCAGATCAAACATCTCAGCAAGATGAATATGATGTTTCTCCCCTACAGCAAATCAAGTCTCAATTCATAATGATTCTTGATTTGCAAGGGATTGTCAAAAGGCCGGTGAGCTACACTCCCGAAGAAGGAGAAATCATACACGACCTGACTGATGAGCAACTTGCAGAGATGTTCAGGCTAAACCCAGATGAGATTGTCAAAGATGCACCTACTTTTGATGTGACAAGTGATGACGAGCTAAACGACGTAGATGAAATAGAGATTGAGGATGTCACAACTGAGTACTATCTAGAGTACACTGACCGAGAGGGCAATGTGATCCCCAACTCGGGTGACACTCTCAGCAGTGCTACATTCGACAAACTGGATGAGATGGAAAAAGAGATAGAGAAGAATAAAAGCCAAGCCCAAGCCTCAGACGCTGATGTTGATATAAAGAAGGCTGAATGGGGGCTTGTTTTGCTGAGATACGAGCACAACACACTGCTCGAAAGCCAAATGCCTACACCAAGCTATACAAGGTTAAGAAACATCTAAAGGTGTCGGGCAAGATCATTGCATGGGCGTATTTTGAGGATCTTAATGTTTATGCAGTTAAGAGGGAGAAGGGAATAGAGTACTTTAGATTCCCACATGATCTGAAGACTCTCCTTGGTTTTGAGCTCAACTAGTTAGCACGCCTAAATTTGTTATATGCTGATCCGAGAAAAATGTCAGGATGGTTTGAGGCTGCTCTAAGGAAAGAATACCACACCAGGTGGGTAAACTTCAGACCTCAACAATCAAAGAGGTACATCCGAAGGTCTGAAGTGGATCCCATTTCTGGAAAGCCTTAGGTGGTGCTGAAGTGGAGTCCTCCACGCACAATGTCCAAGATTTCCTTACAGGAAATGCCACAGGACTTCACTCCACACTTCAAATGGTGGTATTATGATTGGAGAACAGGTGAAGCGGTCATAGTTCTACAGAGAGAGAACAAAATGGAAACTATCCGGGTGTTCGACCCTATGTGGCTAACCAACTTGTCTGCAGACTATGTCTATACATTATACAAGTGGCCACTATTCTTTGACGCGAAAAATATAGTACAAGCCCTCCAGTTCCAAAACGTTATACGACTCTGTTTTGCATTTGAGATACATGTAGGAGTTACTAAAGAGGAGAAGTACAAGAAATTTGAAGAGCTAATGAAGAATGTCAGACATTAATGTAAACTAGGTCCAAGGGGGAGTTTGTTGATACATATGTACCTAGTTTAGGAGCTTAATGTAAAATGTCTATCATGTCTTACATATATGTAATGAATTTGTTGAATGAAATACAATATGTGATTGATGCTTATAATGTTTAATGTTTCATTGTTTATTGTGTAATAAAGCATATTGAACTAAATATATAGGTTTGAGGTTATTGTACATAGTTCTTAGTCAATAATGATTGAGAAACGTGTTCAAACTTGATTGTATGAAGTCTTCATGCAATTAGACCATGCTAATGGACCATACACATGAATACTTCATGCTAATGGACTAGTCGCACGACTGAACCAGGAGACTGGATCAGTAGCACGATTGAGACATAAGATTGACTCAGTCGCACGATTGAACTTTCAGTCGTGCGTATGGAATAATCGCATGATTCAGTCGCACGACTGAACCATACTAATGGTTCAGTCGTACGATTGACAAACCCTAACCTATAAATACCACCTAATTTGTGAAAAAAAGAAAACACTTCAAAAATTTCGACTCACATTCGTACCCTAGTGTCCAGAGACTCCAGAGAACCTGTTCCAACTTCATAGTTCGCAATTGATCCCGTTCTAATTGTTCTTAAGGTTTCTTTAATCGTTAGATTGATCTGAACTGCGTTCTCACTGATTGGATCACCAATCAAATAGGATTCCGCACTATTTGATTAAGTATACATGCATAATCAGTTAGTACTCTATACGTACATGATCCTAACAGTTCTTGTGTTCCTGGTTGAGCTCCTCTTAAAGGTCTCCCAACTAGTTTTTCCTTCAGATAAGAAATCTCAAGTTGCTGATCATTGACCCTGTTCTGCAAGGTAATCACTTGAGATTCTAGGTGACTAACCTTGGAGACTAAATAGGTGCATGTTTTAGATAGTTTTTGCAGTTTTAGTCTTAGATTCCCCTCATCTTTATAAGAAGAATCATTGGGGGATGAGATGATTGGAGCATAGTCCTCTCTCTCATTACCAGCTTCAGGTTCTTGGCTGCTGGATTTCCACTGCTCACTGGCAGCCTCAATTGAGGAGTCAGTGGGCTGAGTTGCCATGGTTGAGGTCTTAATGATGTAATCAGTTGTAAAAGTGAGAGCCTCTTCTATATGGACATCCTGAACAGGTTCAAAAGTGTCCACCTCAGTAGTAGGTGATTGATGTGGGATAGAAGTAGGAGACTCAAGAGCACTCATCTCTTTTTGAGTAGGGGAAAAGAAAAGAGAATCATGGTACTCACTGAAACCTAAATCTTCATCAGTATAGAAGTCAAGGTTTGGAATTGGTTGGTTTAAATCTAAAGGCTGGGGATGGTAACTGTCCCCTAAAGGTTGATCACTTGAGTGTTGAGACTCAGAGTGATGGCTTAAGGCATTTGGGCTTATGAGCTCATCAAGCTGAGCATGAGGAACCTCAGCACTAATCATTGAATGAATGGGAGTGGTTTGCTCGTCAGGAGAAATAGGAGCTCCAGTGTCCACTTCTTCTTATGTGGGTAAGTATATGGGGGCCTGCACAGACTGAATAGTCTGTGTAGGGGTAAAATTGTGTTTTCTTTGGTAAGTGAGGGTGATTTGTGGCTGTTGAGGTGGTTGGGAAGTAGAAGGTGTGGGTTCAACACTAGCTGGTGCTGCTAGGTTGTCACCTTGTGTAATGAGCTCTAACATTTTTGGGACAAGGGCTGTTTCTACCCCAGAGAAGCCAACAGTGGGCTTTCTTAGTATTTTAAAGATGCCGAACTTCATCTGTCCTAGTTTAAGAACATTACCTATTCCCCTTAACTGTGAGCCCAGTTCACAGTTAAGAATGTATTGAACATATCTAGGGAACATGTAACACTCTAAGGAGTCCAAGTTTGCAAGCAGATTAGTGTAAACAAACTGAGAATACCTGAACTTGACCCCCTGAACCATCCCATGTCAATGAAGGAGAGATCCTCAGGAATCTGGTCCCATCCACCATGCTTGTTTGATAAGCTATGGATAACCACATGAAGTAGGAATTTCCATTGGGATAAGACATTCCCTTTCCTGAATGTCTTGACAGAGTACTCTCCCACATAGCCCATCTGTGCGAAGGACTAGTTAACAACTTCCTTGGGAAAGAACACCTCACATTCTTCATCATCCAGTTGAAGATGCATGTTGATGATAACTGGAGTGATGAAGATTGTTCTCCCTTGCACTGTGGCAGATAGTGCCTTCTCCCCATCCATTTCGACCTCTTGGCAGGTCTTCCAGAATTCTAGCAGTTGATCCTCATAAATAGTAGGATCAATGGTTAGGGAGGTGAAGTAGCTAGATAGAGTTAAGAAATGACAAACCTCTGAGAAATGAGGATCTTTCTCAGAGTGTAACAGAGCAACTTGGTTGTATTGCCTGTGTAACTGCATGGAGAAGTTAGGATCATTTCTGCGGTTAAGGTTGGCCATAATAAGAAAGCTTAAGGATGAAGAAAGAAAGAAAGTAATTTTAGAGAGAAATTTGGGGTTTTAGGTCTAGAGGAAGAAGGAGATGATAGAAAAAGGGGGAAACCATTGGGTTTTTATGTGAAAAAGGATTTTAGATAAAGTTTAATGAAAGATGTTAAACTTTGAAATCTAGATGTCGGTCCCACCTCTGAAAAAGTAGTTTACTTTTGCTCAAAGAGTAGTTTTCTTGGAAGTCAAAAAGGTTTCGAATGTAAATTATCTTCGGAAGTTTTAGTGAAAAAGCTTCTGAAGCTAAATTGACTTTGGAAGATTTTCCTAAGAGTTATGAAAATTTTGCTTCGGAAGAAGAATTAAGACTCGAATGCTTTTTCCAGATGAACAAAGCTTCCGAGAATTAATTTGCTTTGGAAGAGAATGGTCCTTGAAAACATATAAGTGTCTGAGACAAGTATTTAAGCATCAGAAGATATTTCAGAAATTTCTTCTGAAAGTAAATTTCTTAGACAATTATTTGTTTTGAAGACATGATTTTCTTCCGAAGATAAAAGTATATCTTTCGAAGCATAAGAAATTTTCAAAAATCTAAGGAAAATCTTCAAAAAGATTTTCATCCAAGGAAAACATGAGCTTATGAAAGTGATGAACTAGACAACTTAGGACACATAGATTTTAAGAAATAATAAGAATTAGTTTTTAATAAAAACCTACTCAAAGTTTATCATCCCAATAGCTGATATAAGATATTTAAATCTCTATTCATCAAAAAATTTTGTAAACAAATCAGCATATTGTTCATTTATGTGGACTTTGACTAGTTTAATTAATCCCTTTTCAAAATTATCCCTAATTAAATGATACCTAATGTTGATGTGTTTGGTCCTTAAGTGTTGCACAAGATTTTCTGTAATAGAAATAGCACTGTTGTTGTCTATGTGAATGGGATTCTCCTTGAAGTTTAATCCATAGTCAAGCATCTGATTCTGAATCCATAGCACTTGAGCATAGTAGCTTGCAGCAGGAATGTATTCCGCTTCAGCAGTTGATGTAGAGACACAGGATTGTTTCTTGCATTGCCATGAGACAGCCCTTCCACCAAGAAACTGACATCTCCTAGATGTAGACTTTGCAGTCATGTTGCAACCACCATAATCACTTTCTGTATATGCATACAGATTGAAGTCAGAATTCTTAGGATACCATAGACCAAGTGTTGAAGCACCTTTGAGGTATCTTAGAATCCTTTTGACAGTGATAAGGTGAGACATCTTAGGGTTGGCTTGATATCTTTCACAAATACATGTAGCAAACATGATATGAGGCCTGCTAGCTGTAAGATACATAAGAGACCTAGTCATAGCCCTGTAAAGGTGTTCGTTCATCCACACACTCCCCCTGAAGATTAGGTCCAATGGAGTGGTTTCTTTCTATGGGTGTCTTAGCAATCTTACAATCAGTCATGTTGAACCTCTTAAGTATGTCTTGAACATACTTTGATTGACTGATGAAGATGCCATCTTCAACTTGCTTCACTTGAATTCCCAAAAAGAAAGTGATTTCCCCCATGGTACTCATTTAAAATCTGTGTTTCATTAGCTTCTCAAAGTCTTTGTAGAGCCTTGGATTAGTTGAACCAAAGATTATGTCATCTACATATACTTGAACTAGCATCAAGTCATTTCCCTATCCTTTGATGAAGAGAGTTCCATCTATAGTACCCCTCTTGTATCCATGTTTGTAGAGATACTGAGATAGAGTCTCATACCACTTCCTGGGTGCCTGATGCAGCCCATAAAGAGCTTTGTTAAGCTTGTAGACATAATCAGGATGATCAGGATCTACAAAACCAGGTGGTTGTTTTACATATACCTCTTCATCAATCACTCAATAAAGAAAAGCACATTTCACATCAAGCTGATAGACCTTGAAGTTCTTGGATACAACAAATGCCAAGAATATCCTAACAACTTCCAGTCTTGCTACAGGAGAAAAGACATTAGTGTAGTCAATCCCTTTTTCTTGTGTGTATCCTTGAACAACTAGTCTAGCTTTATTGTTAATGATGATGTCTTTATCATCCTTCTTGTTCCTAAACACCCATTTGGTTCCAATGGTAGTCTTCCCATGAGGAAGAGGACAAAGGTTCCAAACTTTCTGTCTTTGGAATTGAAGCAACTCCTGTTGCATAGCTTCAACCCAACTTCCATCCTTTAGAGCCTCATCAACTTTCTTTGGCTCTATCTGGGATAAGAAACAAGAGTGAAGACAAACATTTGCTTTATGGGTTTGTCCTCTTGTTCTTACCCCTGTGACAACATCTCCAATGATGTTTGTGCTAGGGTGAGACTTGTGGATCCTTAG
>BJCM01117080.1:0-10031 GCA_018326385.1 Flaveria bidentis | reverse complement strand
CAAGAACCAAATCCTTGATACATTTTATGATGAAAAAGGTATTACAAGACAATATAGTGCTCCTAGGACTCCTCAACAAAATGGTGTTGCTGAGAGGAGAAACATGACACTTATTGAAGCTGCAAGAACTATGTTGTCTGACTCTAAACTGTCTATCACCTTCTGGGCAGAGGCAGTCAACACTGCTTGCTATGTGCAAAACAGAGTTTTAGTAGTTAAGACACATGGTAAGACTCCTTATGAACTTTGGCATAAAAGGAAAACTTTCATTAGTTTTCTCAGGTCATTTGGATGTCCTTGTACCATCTTGAATACCAAAGATCAAATTACCAAATTTGCTGAGAAATCAGATGATGGACATTTCATTTGGTACTCTTCCCAAGCTAAGGCTTATAAAGTATACAATATCAAAACCACAATTGTTGAAGAGTAAGCCAATGTGACTTTTAATGAACACACACCCAGTGTAACTAGTTCTAGTCCTGATTGGCTATTTGATCTTGATTTAGTTACCAACTGTTTTAACAAATCTTGGAGAATGTTTAAGGGTCTACAGATATTCTACCAATAGGTGATCTTGATCCAAGATTTGAGCTGACAAGACCTTCAAGCTATACAACTTTAGCTCCAGTTGTAACTAATTCTACAAATGAAGTTTCTATAAGCACTAAAATTACCAATTCAGCTGATACATCTGAGATGCCTTTAAATTCCAGCTCAGAGGCTTAGTAACCAGATAAAGAAGGTTCAAATGTAAAAGACCATGGTGGTGGTGATAGTGATCAAGAATTTCTTGATGCTGACAACCACTCCATTGAAGACAACATCAATGATGACACACACTCACTAGATCAAGTCTTACTTGATAAGTGTGTTAATAAGGTGGGTGAAACATCAATGCCAGATCTAAATTTTTCTAATTTAGATTTCTCTCAGCAACTTGCTATGATCCCTCAACTAAGGATCCACCAGTCTCATCCCACCTCAAACATCATTGGAGATGTTGACTAAGGGGTAAGAACAAGAGGACAAACCCATGATGCAAATGTTTGTCTTTATTCTGAAGGATGGAAGTTTGGTTGAAGCTATGTAAGAGGAGCTGCTTCAATTAAAAAGGCAGAAGGTTTGGAACCTATGTCCTCTTCCTCATGGGAAGACTACTATAGGAACCAAATGGGTTTTTAGAAATAAGACGAATGATAGAGGACTTGTCATAAAAAACAAAGCTAGACTAGTTGTTCAAGGGTATACACAAGAAGAAGGAATATACTACACAAATGTTTTTGCTCCTGTAGCAAGACTAGAAGCTGTTAGGATATTCTTGGCAATTGATGCATCCAAGAACTTCAAGGTCTTTCAACTTGATGTCAAGTGTGTTTTTCTCTATGGGGTAATTGATGAAGAGGTGTATGTCAAACAACCACTGCCTTTGTAGATCCTGATCATCTTGATTATGTCTGCAGGCTTGATAAAGCTCTTTATAGGCTGCACCAAGCACCAAAAAAGTGGCATGAGACTCTATCTCAGTATCTCTACAAGCATGGATACAGAATAGGTACTATAGATGGAACTATCTTCATCAAAGGAACAAGAAATGACTTGATGCTAGTTCAAGTATATGTAGATGACATCATCTTTGGTTCACCAAGAATCTATCTCGCTAGAGATGATAGTGTTTGATCTATACCTCTGAATCTCTAAATCTCTGATGCTTGATTTTTGTGTATTTGCTTGAATCTTTGGTGCTTCTCGGATACTTTGCCATGTTCCATCCCGAGAATCAAGCTGTTCTCCGCTGTTTCATCGTTTGTGATCTGCCGTTTGTGTATTTTAGTGTTTATTTCACAAGGTATGTGATCTGTCGTTTGTGTTCTTCAGTGACCCTAAATTAATGCCAATCTTGGCTAGAACACTAGTTGCTGCCTATTTCAGGAGTGAGCAAAACAAAGGGGTGGTCCAACAAGAACTTAGCATAGAGATGCTCGTTTCCTTGCTCAGATCCTGCAAAAGTGGCTTGCCAAAGTCCCAACCTTGCTCGACCCAAGTTGATTCCCAGATGGACGAGCTCATTGAGTCAACTCAGCCGGGTCTTGATACAAGAAAACTTCATGGTGATGCCTCTCAAAGATCAAATCGAAGAAAGTCAGGAAAAGGTGGTGTAATTGGGAACAATAGAAGTGTCAAGATTAGGAATCAGAAAGATGGCAGCAAGTCATCGAGGGTTTGTGAACCAAATTCAGAAAGTTGTTCTAATGTGATGCTCTTTTCAAGATTTCCTTCAAGCTTCATTGACAGGGCAGAACTACTCTTTTCCTATTATTTTACAATTTTTAAGTAGTTTCGTAGTTTTTTAAGTAGTTTCGCAAAAACAATTTTAATTTCGTAGATTGAATTTGTAATTTCGCAGCTTGATTTTTTTTTATTTTCACAGATTAATATTTATTAAATTTTGTAGGTTCGTTCTTGGTTCGTTGATGATTTTGGCAGCATTTTCGCTAGTATTTTCGCTTGAAAATGTGAACTTTCGTTCAAAATGATGCTAAATTCGCAACTTGATGATTTGAAGATCCTCAAGAACACCAAGAACACACACTAGTGTGTGTGAGAGAAACTTCTTTCGATTTGAATTTTTCTTTCAATTTCTTGTATAAACTATGTTGTAGATGAGAAATGTATGTTGTATGTCTTCAAATATGCAGTAAATTTTTACAGATCTGATTAATTGATTCTATTTGAGATGAAATTTTAATTTAGATCTAGTTTCTCTCTCTAGAAACCCACTTTCTATCTCTAAACTTTGATAAACATCTTCAATAATTATTCAAATCTTCAAAGAATTTGATTCAATATGGCTTTGATACCAAATTGTTAGCCCAAAATAATCACACTTGAATTAAATCATGAAGATTATAGATCAAAATATGATAAACATAAAAAAACTACTTTGATCTTCAATTAGATTGCAAATGATATGTTTACAAGTAATCTCTCAATCAATTGGTCATTCAATCATTAACCAACTTTAATTACCATTAACCTATTTATAATGAATATAATATTCACTAATTGCACTTAACCCCCTAAACTTAGGTTAATTAATAGAAATTACATATAAAACATAAAAATGACTAAAACATATTTAAATATATTTTGTTGACACAAAATATATTTATTACAATAAAACTGCTAGTCATCTAAATCTTCAACGTCTCATCTCGGATCTTCGTCTCGAACGTGTCGGGTTTGACTTTTGCATTGACTTTGACCGTGACGTTGACTTTGACTGTGTTGATAATATAAACTATCTTGTACAACTCCAATAGCTTTGTTTTACGCATTTATTACTTAGGGTTTTCAAACTTTTATGCTTCCACATTGATTACATTGAAAACTTTGATATACTCTAATTTAAGGTCAAACACTTATTTAAAATGCATATAGTGTCGTTTGATATAATTGTGTCTGAGATCCTGGTTAGTCACACGCCTCACGGTAGAACCCCGTTGGTGGACTTTGAGGGAATGACAATCACCAAAGCCCTGAGAATCCAAATTCGATGCAAGAAAATAACAAAAAGGCATCAAATATATTTCTTTGTGTCCAAAATGTGGCTACTTCATTTATTACAAAGATAGAGTGTACCTTTCTTTTCGATAAAGGTATGAAAACCTTGGTTCGAATCAGCCCCAATATCTTCTGTAATAAGTCGCTTGAAAAGCCGTTGATAATGTACTATTGTGTGTAAGGTGCTTGGATAGATGATTGAAATTATAGTTATATAAGAGTAATAAAATATATAAAAATTTCACTAAACTACTATCATCAAAGTATAATTCTCTGCCTTTCACACGACTGTAGCAATCAAATTTAGATGGCTAATTGACACCATCTAGAAAATAATAAAATGTGTTATTGAACATAGAAAATATTTGAATATAACAAAAAAATATGAACAATAAAGTTCAATGAATAATATGAAGCCAATTTGATACTGTACATCGTATACGGGTATAGTATTTTGCGGATTCAGCACCTAGAAAACAATATTCTATCTCAAACATGTATTATCTGAGTTATTAGAATGTAATAAAATCATAGCTACATCCAGAAACATGGGTTAATTGTTAGATCATGCAAACATAAAAGATTGCAATAACTATTATATCTACCGGTGCTAACTAATTAATAGCTAATGATAGATAGAATATAAATCTCATAAAGAGTCATCACAGTTCATGTAATTTAGTTAGGCTCACATTCTAAAGAATAATTTTGATCATTGCACATATCCAAACATTTATGTGACTTTACTTTAGTCTCTCTATGATATTTAGATTTCAAACCTAATGACTTAAAAAGCAAAAATCTCATGTCCATGTTTTACCTCTTGAAATGCTATGCACTTCCTTGACAATTTCACTCTTTGAAAACTTGAGTTTGGAAACAAAACACTCATCATTACGAGACGCGTAAAACTTAGACCCATAGCCGTAATTTTTCCTCTATGGCAATACACCGTTCCTAGGAAGGATGCTAGCTCCTCTTCTATATTTTGCCACCGACCACGCTCACCATACCTTCCCTGCTTGAATTGTTTTTTTTCTAGCGTGGGCAGAGGTTAGAGCAAAACTGCAAAAACCAAATAGTTTTAAAAAGAAAAGCGAGATAAAGTAGGAGAAAACAAAAACACCATACAATAAACCCTAAATAGATTCAGATCAAAATAGAAACTAAACAAAATAAATCCACATAATCATGTAGCAAGATCAAATGACACCCTAAAAGCTTAAAAATAGACTATTTAGACTCAAAACTACATCGTTAACAAAAAGAACAACATTGCAACAATAATCCAATTCAAATAGCAAGAAAACCAATCTTTTTTGTTTATTTGCGTACAATTCATGCTAAGTTAGCAGGAGAACATCAAATGCATCAAAGTAAAACAGTTACACATCTACACCAATTGAATGATCATCAAAAGTAGAAACACAATTCACTTTAAATATTTTAAGTTCTACATAGGCAAGTTCAAATAGTAATGATACTATATCCTCTGCATATGCAACAATGTAATCTTTCATAAAAGTATGCATAAAGATATAATTATTACATGAATTACAAGGGTCAGGAAATGGGCTAGAAACTTGGGTTTAACATACTCTTCATTATCCGACCCAAACAAATATTTTTATTCTTTAACAATATCAAAGTCATTATCATAACCAGATAGTTGTTATTGATAATGATGATCATCATCATGATGGTGATGATAACTTGACCTAACTTCACCATTATCTTCATCCTCCTCTCCTTCTTCTCCGTCACGACACCACCGTCTCCGCCGCCACCACCACCGCTGATGGAACCATCCACCGTTGTTATCACTACCACTACCCCCTCCTCAGCTACTGCTCCTATTGGGTCAAACTTTGGTCATATAATACTTTAATATACTTAGAATAATTTTTTAGGTTGTGAATTTTTTATGAGTTTGGCTCAAGAACTCATTTTTATGATTTTTAATCATTTTAGCAATATTAACATATATATTTCTGTTTGCCAAGTAAATAATCTCTATAAATCATGAAATTTAGTTTCTAAGTATTTATTATCATTATAATACTACTGGAATTTTTTATGTTTGGGATTTATGCATATTTGGTAATTTTGCTATATTTACCGGTTAGTTTTGTTAAATATCGGTTTAGTCTCGGTTTTGAATTACTAAGTATTTTAATCTGATTTTTTCCTTCCCAACATTTCATAAAATAAATAACTTCTAAATAACCTCATATTGAGTATATTTAAACCCCAACTTTATTTTTGTATTTTTTATAAAATATATATCTTCAAACTTTAAATCTTAAGTAGAGAATAAAATATCTCCATAAATTATAAAATTTAACTTAATTTAGTCATGTTTAACTTACATAACTCTTAAGATTATGATTATAAACTCATTTATAAAACTTTACTTTTTCTATCAAAACCGAGTTGTCGGGTAAACTAGTTTTGTCAAAAACGCGTTGGTGACCAAAAAGAACCTTTGTATATATAAGTTACTAAAAATACAATGTGTTAAATGTTCGTATGATGTTGGGAGTGTTGCGGGGTTTGTTGTGCAATGTAAGTGATCATATGCGATATTTCGCGTGTTAATGAGTTGTGTTGAGTTACCTTGACGTGATAGGTGATTGAGAGAGGTTCAAGGGTTGCTGTAGAGAGTTGAAATGACGAGGATGAGTGGCCCAAATGGGTGAGTTAGTTCAGGTTCTAGAATGGAAGAATTGGAAGCTTTGTGAAGATCAAAGTGCAAGTGTTTGTCTGTGTTATTACCTTGTCTTGTGATGGTTATGGTAACTTGATCTTGATTGATGCCTAGGGCCTCCAAAAGTTGGAAGTTTGAGTGTTTATAGTGTGTAAAGTGTTAAGAGAACAAGGTAATTCAAAAAGGAAGATGTATAGATTGTTTTGAATGAGATGAAGAAAAGAATGATGTGTATAGTGTGTGTGGGTGTGCTACGGCCAAGAAGGGGAAAGGAAGAGGTGTAAGTGGGTCTTGTCATCTTGCATTCTACATTGGTTGGTAAATCAAAGAAATAAGATTTTTGCAAGATTTTGAGTTCATCCATGACATGCATTGGATTTAATTTGATGAGAGGAGAGGTAATGATCATTCTTATAGGATTTTTCTATTTTAAATTATGATTTTTCACTAGATTTGGTAAATATATGCATATGCATGAAAGTATATATAGTCATATATGTGTGTTTAGGTGAGTGTATGTGTATATATGGTAAGTATGCAAAAATTTATTCATAAGTATGTGTGTGTGAATATATGTATGTATGTCGTATTTATATATATGCATATATGAGGTGTGTGTCGTGTGTATATATATATATATATATGTGTGTATATATATATGTGTGTGTGTGCGCGCGCATGGGATATGGTTTTTGTCTTATTTTAGATTTGATAGGGTTTTATGGCTAGATTGTTGTAAGATTTACTGAAGTTTTTTAGTTATATTATACAAGTTATTAAAGATATGATTTGACTAATCATTAGATTTATTAATAGCTAATAAATAAAATATAGGAATAATCTTATTTTTATTTGTGGCTTAACGAAATTTTATTTATTTTTATAAGGATTCATGTCTTTTAACTTCTCTCTCTCTATATATATATATATGTATATGTATATGTATATGTATATGTATATGTATATGTATATGTATATGTATATGTATATGTATATGTATATGTATATGTATATGTATATGTATATGTATATGTAATTTGAGTTTAATGTTTTTGCTATTTATTATTTATTATTGGTAACTTTTATTTTAAATTCCCATAATTACACTTATACTTGTTAATTGTTGAAGTTTTGTAATTTCATGACTTTTATTAATTATTAGTTTTTAATCTTTCGAATGCTCATAACTTTTTACGTTTACGAGTTTGTTTAGTTATGATTGATTATTGGACCATGCTGGTTTATTTTGGATTAGATGTTGGGCTTTTATGTATTGTGTTTATTTAATTAGGCCAAACCCACATTAGTTGGATGAGTTAAATTCCGTTATGATGCCCGGGCCGTGAGGGTTCTAAAAAAATTTTAGGCCCAAAAATCGGGGTTGTCACATTCTCCCCCACTTAAAGAAATTTCATACTCGAAATTATTATTGGCTTGAATTGTTTTAAGTACTATTTTGCTTACCGTAAGGTGGTTGTTAGTATCATTTGACATCAACTTTGGGGGCTATGGAGGCGCTTTATCAGGAAATGATGTCATGAAGAATGGAGATTCGTTCACATAGTAACACGAACGAGTAGCTACGGGGATTCCTACCAAACATATATAATTAAGGAAATCACCTCATGAGTAAAGATGATTAAATCTAGAGTGGGTTATCATTATTTAGAGGTCGATTAAGCAATTTACTAGGGCTCTATGGCGTATAAATGAATGAAATTGCTACAAGGGATTTAACTAATGGATTCGTAGCTTGAATGTTTAGATACTTATACCACAACAAAGTAGTCAAGGAGAATGTTGTTTGCTTCTCTAACTCCTCGAGGGTTAGTGCCTTTCATCGTTGAGCGATCAAGTGATCCTGCTAAGAATGCTATAAGGTGTTTGCCAACTTTAATAGGTATAGATCAAGACTTCGATGCTACAGATGACAATCCATCAATTTGCATGTTGTTAACCCAAAAGGACATGAATCATGAGGGTTATGTGCATATTATGTTATGGGGGAGTTTTCGGTGAGAATAATCTATTAGGGGCTTAGTTGTCTATACCTAACAGGTGTCATGCGAGCTTAATTCTACATGGAAATTTCTTGATAATTGTAGTTAGTATACTTTGCTACTTGTATAGATTGCACATTTTTTAATTGAGTTCTTTGGGAGTTATAACCCTTATTGAATGCATTATATTCCCACTAGATTAAAGCCAAATAAATGTCTTACGAGCAATATTTCACCTACCAAATAGGACAAAAGTTTCCTTTGTGTGCCCTAGGTACCATTGATATTAAAAGCGCGAGAGGCGTCAGACAGCTTGCTCATGAGCACGAACTATACTAGGAGGTGTTCCATAAGTTTGTTCGAATATGACATGCATCACCACTTTTCTTGACTTCTTCCCTTTTTAGTACTATGTTAATTGTAAGGTCATCCTTAAAACTTCTTTATTATTTTACTCGGTTCCACCATAAATTATGACCACATCTCTTGAGTTAGCCCTCCTATCTGTCAAAATAACTTTGTGTTTGGTTGATATATTACAAAGGCCTATTCTTAGCCTTAGCTAGTTAGTGATTCATTTCATGTCTTATTATGAGTATTGTCATGAAGTTGGTGGTTCTTAATCAGTCTAAACTCTTTAATTATGAACCATATAGCTTCCACAACGTCAAATTGTAGGATATTCACTCTATGTTCTAGAGTGGGGTGTTCGCTTTATGTTCTATTAGAGGTTATAAGTGAAAAGTTTTAACTCCAATGATAGTTTATTGGAGCGGGGACGCTATTTTATATAACACTATGTCTATTATCTTATTGTGGTAGGGTTGCTAATAAGAGTTTATCTTTCGTTTGTTGGGTTTTGTCACATGCAAAACAAGCTAGTTTAACCATTTAAACTTGAAAAATCGTAGCGGAATATAGGTTTAACATATGGTTAGTAATCTAAAAATTTTCACCATTTAAAAACATAAACAAAACCCAAGAATAAGGATCATCAAAATGTATGTGAAATAGTGTGCTATCAAACAAAACATAACAACCATAGGGTGTTCATAGAAACAACCTTTCATGAACAAGATGTTGTAGATGTATAAGATGAAGAAGATGATGTTCTTAAGTGGATAGCCTTCAAAGGAGAAGACCTCAAGCTTGTATACCCACAAGCCCTTCCAAACACCAAGCTTGTTAGGGAGCATAACACCAAAGAACTCTCCTTATAGCTCCTCAATGATCCGAAAATTTTAGCCTTTCTTTCACAAAAATCCGAAATTTTTTAGCCACCTTTAGAGAGAGTTCTTGCTTGAGTTGGTTAGAGAGAAGTGTGAAATGAAAGAAGAGTGCAAGAGTGGTAAAAGAGTGCTTGGACCAAGACAAAAAAGGGAGTCCCAATGCTCTCTTTGGGTGGCCGAATTCACTCATGAAAATGGGTTCCCCCCATTTTCAACATTTTATAAAATGTTACACTCTTAGACCTTAATTTTAATACAATTAAAACCTCTTTTAATTTTATAACAATAACACACTTTTATTTGTTATTATTTAACCAACTTAAATAATGAAACAAACAATTTCTCATGAATAAATTATCCATATAATGTTGTTCTTTTACAAAAGCAACGTTTTAGAAAAACCCATTTTCTAAATTGATGTTGGTATTTATTTGTGTTTATCTTATCAACAAATAAATATTAATTGGTGTTTGTTTAGCTTGTTATTAGGTATGACCCGACTTGGATCATAACGTACTAACCACATCAATC
>BJCM01117057.1:0-21265 GCA_018326385.1 Flaveria bidentis | reverse complement strand
TTAGACTTTGAATCCGCTTAGCAAAACAATGACAACATACATGAACCTATGGTGAGATCATCTTCTACATATTGAACATGGATATAAACTAGACTCCTATCAAGGTTATCTAATTTTATAACTCGTTGGAAAGCTAAGACGATAAACACATAATAGCCACCTAAAGTTATGCCAAGAAGACCCAATGATATTATTAAGCCAAAGTTGAAGATGGTTAGGACTCCCGTTAGGGATACCAAACCCACAAATATTTGGAAAGTTAGCACGATAAACACATGGTAACCACCTCAATTCGCGTAATGTAACAATAGCTATGTAAATTCTTCAATTTATGAATGTCTTAACACGAATACATGACTCATAAATATGCGCATTACAAATGGTTACACATACACAATGTTAGGAGAAATTCATAACAAACACAATGGTTTTCATAAACACATGTATTTGGATGCACACTTGTTTCACATGACTAGATAATCAATCATCATTTACCATTCCTAGTCAAATGCCATAAACCACACACTAATGATGCATTTCATGAATAGATGTTCTAAAACATAAAGTTTTCCAACAATATATGATTATAACACCCATAAAATTCATCATTTCACCAATTTCAACAAGCATACACAATCATTGAAGAACATTCATAGCCTTGTAATGAACATTGACCTAATCATCACCAAAAAGTTACAAGTAATATGTCAAAGTATGTTAAGCTTCATCTAATCTAAGTGATAAAGAGTGTTTAGCCCATGAGGCTTAAAAAAACCACAACCAAGCTTATGACAATGGAAGAAAACATGTAGATCTAGAGATTCTCAAACCAAAGATGAGTAGAGGTGGGTTGTGTGGAGTTGAATCTTCCTTTGAAATGCTTGATCTTCAACCTAATTTGAACTCTTGGAAGAACTCTTTCAAAGTTGCCATAAGAATGGAGAAAAACTAGGGTTTTATCTCTCAAATTCGTCCCCCCTCAAAATGAAGAAGAAGAAGGGCTTAAAAGGGGGCCTGATGCATGTTATGCTCATGACAGAATCAGTCATGACCATAATGCGCAGGAAATAGGGGCCTGATGCATGTTATGGCCCTGACAGAATCAGTCATGACCATAACAGCCTCTAAACTTCCAAAATCTTTATGTATTTCTTGTCTTTTTCTTTTGAAATCATCAAGCAACCATCCAAAACTACAAAATCCAAATTAATCATAATTAAGTATAGATAAAGATGAATTTGTAACAAAAAAAACACTTAAGACGGGTAAAGATATGCATTATTAACATGTATATTTATTTACATATCATAAGGCGTGCAAGTACCAAACTTAATGCGTAAAGTGTTCTCCGCCATACAAATAATAGAAATAATGTAATGATTCAAGGCTAGTCCAACCATGGCACGTCTTTTTTGGTTCTAAGCTAAATCCTAACAAGAGAAGAAGATCTGACATTTGAGCGTGACGAATACAAAATACCGCTCATGGAGTATCCATCATTGAAAGAATTTATGTTTAGTGGTCCTAATACACCCACTTGAATTATCCATCTGTGACATAAATTTCTTAATAACTAGACCGAGAAAATCGTTGAAATATCACACATTCATATCCAAGAATCCTCTTGATTTAAAATTTGCAATTTTCTTAAACAAGACAACCAACTCCATAGACTGTTTGCCCCTTAACCTTCCATATCTTCAAAGTAATAGCAAATTTAAGAAATACCAAGTCACGAACATAAGTTGTTTTTTAGCAATAAGCTTCTTATCTATGTGAGTAATATTATGAATTAATGAGACCAAATGTAATTTCCTCCACCCTTAACCCCCATCACCATATAGCAAGAAGCGTTAAATATAACGAATTAAGACAACCAATACTAGGACGACTATATGACTTTATGTAAAAGTTATTTTTACCTAATGTTTAATCCATTTTATCCCATTTTCCCTTTGAAATGGATGTCCATATAAAATTTTTGTTAAGTCGATGTAAAATTCAGTTTACCCTTATACTTAAATAAATAAAAACACAAAATACACCCCTTGTAAACCACCTCTTTCCTTCTAGCCTTCATCCGTCCACGCTCTATTGCTCATTGCATTAACCTTTCTCATTGCACCATTGCCCTTGCATTAATCTTTCTCACTGCATCGTTGTTCATGTCTTTTTCCCTTTGTTCTTCTTGATATTCTGGTTCACAACTATTAGGCCAATATTGACCTCTTACCTTATAGAGTTATACATAAGAATAATGTTTACGAGAAATCATACTTACTGTTTACATCAACAATCAAGTTCAAAATAAGAAGCGACAAACAACTCCAGCAACCGGTGTTTTGTTGGCAATATAAAAATCGATCAATCTTGAAAGAAATCGTTTTGATGAAGGACCAACTATCCAATAATATTTGTTGTTCCACAGGCGCCATTCATCACATGTTTTCTCTTCATAGTTGTTAAAGGCTAAGGTGTAATTATTATCAACATTTTATGCGTTTATTTAATGCAACTATTATAATGCTTATCTTTGTATTCAATAAGTGGAAATTTTGAGTATCCCACCTAATCATACTAGACTGTGGACTTCTTATTTCATCTATAACCAATGCACCTAATATGATTTGATCATATTTAAGGTAGGGCATTCCATGTGGCCTAGTATATCTACTGTGGACATAACATAACGATGCGATACTCACGTAAGGTGTCACAAACATGTCATACTCGTGTCCTTGCTGAGATTTGCCCTATCATTGTAAACTACATAGAATGGAAGTGGCATTGATATCATATGTAACACATATTCTCTCATACTATCTATATTATCCACTTTGCCTAGAATTAGCGTACTAGTTTGTTTTTTATTGCTAGAAACTCCCTAGGAGGTTATGCATCATAAGATTATTCTCATCCAAGCTGCATGCTTAATTGTGTAGTCTTTCTTACATCCATAACCAATACACCTAAAACATATTGGTAATTGATGTGCTCCAAATTATACATAAAAATCATATCAAAAGCACATCAATTATTCCTTAATATCTTCCTTAAAATGATGAAAATGTACTTAAAAATGTTAAATTGTGTTTTCAGGTGTTTAAAAGGGCAAGATGAACAAAAGAAGCATATTTAACAAGAAATTGAAGTAATCCAATCTTTAGAGTCCAAGCATGGGGTCGTGTCTCATTAAGCACGCCCCCATGCCTTACCAGAAACACACCCCCGTGCTTGGACATCCGACAGGACAAAAAGTATTATCCTCTAAAAGTAGACATGGGGCCGTGCCCCATGAGGCAGGGGGTCGTGTCCCACCTCCAACACGGGATCGTGCCCCATTTAGCACGGGGTCGTGGCCGACACAACCTGCATGTACGAGCCGACCAACTTTCGTAAGCATTGTACTAGCACGGGGCCGTGCTTAAACACTCCAGAAAGCCTATAAATAGAAGTCTAAGTTCACCATTTGTGGCAAGCTTTGGTGGGAGAGTTACTCTGCAGAACTCTCTCGGGAATCAAGACTTCAAGGTCATTTGGAGGCTCGGGAGGTGCATACAACACTTGGAAGAAGCTCGGGATCGTCTAAACGTCATCCATTGTGGATTATCGGTTTGATTATTCCATCTCACCGATGTTTACATATATATCTTCTTTGTTATATGTTGTTATGTTCAAGCTCATTATGAGCTAAACTCTTTTTATCATCCTAATTGGATGAAACTTATGTAATTTGTGATGAACTAATGGTGTGATAAATATTATGTTAATGTTATGGTGGTCTTGGGAAAACTATTGATGCGTAGCATCTACATTTGAACGAGAAGTTATAAATTTATGGTTTGTGATTATGATTGTCATACAAGGTTGAAAACCGTATGATTAACTTTCATTCGCGAAACTGGTCTTCATAATAAATCCACGGCTAATGAACTAGAAATGGTTATTAGAAATCATATCACTTTAACTTTCTGATCATTTGTGGGTTCCCTTTTATTAGTTTGAGAATCTTCAGTAATTGTTATGGTTTTCTAAAATTAATGGTATGTTAGGAAGGAACTTGATCAACTCTCTTTTTAACATTAAGTTATGTTTTCAGAAATCATATGTCAAATAGGTCACAAAAGATTTACCTACATTACTAGGGCTTTGATCTAAGCAGTAAAACTCAACCTGACGTGATCCTAGTCACTACGGCAGCAAGATAGACAAGAAATCACGCCAACTCATCTTTATAAACATTAACATAATTACATTACATTAATTAATATCTTTAAATCACACCACCAATTCATCACGGTTACATAAGTGAAGTCTAATTAGGATGATAACTTTTATTCTCTGGTTTTAAATCCAAACGCTTTAAATCTTAGTTACTTTATTTTTATCATTGTTTCTAAACCCTAAAAAATCTTTCCAATGCAACTTATCATTTTCTTTAACAAAAACCAAATCTGATAGTCAAACGTCAAGTTTGTTGAGTAGGCTAGGTGTGTCCACGGATTGATACTCGGTTCTTACCAACACTATATTACCACATGACATGTACACTTGCCTTTTGTGTGTGTAGTTTAGTATTAGTAATAACCAATTAAAACTGAATCTGTGTGATAAATCTTTATCAAAATATATATACTATCCGCACCCACCAGTAATAATCGTAGTGTGATTTACATTATGACCTACTATCTCTCCAATGGCTAATAAAAAACATGGGATTCACATAAAGGTGTCAAAATATTGGATTGGGGTATAGAGATTATAACGATTGTTATGAAATGAAGAATGTGGTATTATGGTTAAGACAAAGATTAATAGGTAATTGCATTATGTGTGGAATATAGGAGATTAATAGGTAATCGCATTGTTTATAATAGAAAAATCTAACTCTATTTTATTTATTTATTAATTGTCGCACCAATTAAAGTCCATTAATATGTGCAGAATACTGTACTATGTGTGCAACTTCAACATATATAACCCCATCCTTAATGTGTTTTATACTTGCTTTAATTAAACTTGTTGTTTTCAACACCGGTCTGGACCAATCGGGCCAGAAACCAGACTTCAGTCAGGTTTAATTTGATGCTCAAAACCATTTTGAGTTGAATCTATTCGGTGTGAAAAATTCCTAGGTGGTTTTAATCATATCATTCTTATTTGAACCGAGTATGATTTACATGAAAAGCTCCATTCATTTCATTGAATTTGAAACTAATTTTCAAGGTAAATTGAATTTAAATTGGTGCAAGCTAGAATTCAACTAAGTCGATTAGTGATACTATTGCACATATATCATACTATGTATTGCTATCATCATACTCGAATAACATAGACGGGTTAACTTTTTTAAATATAATAATATTACACTCAGTGCATTTTTTAATCAATAAAACAATATGAAAAAAATATTAATGTTTAATAAAAAAAATATGGGTTTTTAGTTTCTCACGAAGAGAGGGGTTTCTTATAGTTCTCCCCATATATAATTACCCACACACACCAAAAAGTTCATCAGAGAACCCTAAAAGATGGGATCTAGGAGGAACTAGCTCAAACAAACTTTGGTTGAAGTCATTCTAGTAGTGTTGGAATAGACTCGTCAAACTTTCTTTAGGGTTTAATTTTTGGGGTCTAGAATTTAGCTTTTAGGGTTTAGTTTAAGGTTTTATTTGTTTACACCTTTTCATTGTCGGACCGAGCCAAGTCTTGGTTGTTGTCATCTCCACCATGTTCATTTACAACGTGATATAAAATTTTACAAAATACTTATGGCTAATTACTTTCTGCCATCCAAAACTGTCAAACTTAAAAACAATATCACATTGTTCACCTAAGAAGAAGGTAAATCAATTCAAGATGCATGGGAACAATACAATTATCTTCTAAGAAAATGTCCACATCATAATCTTGAGCTCTAATTACTGCTTTAATCATTCTATAACGATCTGCTTCATCATATGAAATTAATTGAGCTTCCTAGTCATAGTAGTGATTTTGGCATCGATAAAAGAAAGGTCATCTACTGAGTGCAAACTTTATCTGTTTGTTTTTTTCCATGGAGCAAGTCATGAATCGTTGCTCACTACAATATCATCTATTGTGCTTTCTCATGTTAGAAAAACCATTAATTCTTAAAGCACCCGGCTTGAGGAATTGCCTTGAAAGAAACTTGGTCCACTAAGGGGTTCTTTGACAATTTTGAATGATTCAATGCTAAACCAATAAAAGTTCTGAACCATTAATTGTTGAATCATTAAGATATATGTTTGAACCGTTAAGAGCTAGTATATCACTCAACTATTTAAAGACAAATGTCTGACCAATTCAAATAAGATGTCTTAACCATTTAACATTAGACCCCCTAACCATTCAGCATTAGTATAATACATAACCATTTAGAGGCAAATGTCAAAACCATTCACACTTCAGACATTTGCTCGCGAAACAAACACTATGAATCATTAAGTGATAAACCATTAAGTGATGAACCATTCAGACATCTGAATCATTAAGAGACAGATATTTAGATGTTGTCAAACAACCCCTAAGTTTAATATTTCATGCATAATAAGTCAAACCGCATCCCAATGCCTTAGTTGAACTATGAACGGGTATCAATCTCATGCAAGAATACATCTTCAAGTAGGCCAACCGATTCACGATAACTTTATACGCTTTTTAATATACGTAAACATGTTAATGTCACCGCCGCAACCCAGTAAGGGATTTCGCTAAGGTGCCCTTAACCACGTGAATGACATTATATGACCGCGCCGCAACGCACGGGTAATAAACTTCTTTTACTTATAAGATGTTTAATTTCAACACTAATTTTAAATTGGTGGAATATAATGTTCTACTAATTAATTAGTTCCTTTTATCTTTAATATTTCTTATTTTCTATACGCCTTAAATCATTTCTTTGGTTCAAGTTCTTTTTTTCTAGTTTTAACGATGTAATCTTTTTAAGAGCTTCTTTTTGTCATATAAAGTTTTAAAGTTTTAAATGCTATGAACACCGCTATGTTCATCATATCTATATTGTTATCATATTTTTAACATACTTTTTTCCCAATGGTTTCATTTTTGATAAAAAAATGTTTTGAATATTACCAACTCTTCCAACGCAACCACATGGTTAACGTAATACTTTGATTTTCTCTTACACATTAACACGCCGCGACTAACAAACTACAATACTCAACTATAACAACTTTTAAACTACTTTTTTAATTTCCCATGACATTTGAAAATTAAATAGATAGACAGGGGCCGATAGGTGGTGGTTGAACTAGACAGGGTGGCAACTGATAAGACGGTGGAAGTTGGTGTTAATGGTGCACACGTGGGTGGGTTGCTGCTGGCTTTAATCAATCAAAACACAATTGGTCTTCATTCGCACCCTAGAGATTTTAAACAAAATTTTGAAGTATACGCCTGATATTGGTCCAAAAATTTTAAACCTATACGTTAATGAGACGTGTGATTTTATAATCCTATGTATACTTTTACGCGTGTAATATTTTAATATTTTTAGTTCGAAAGTAATATATGAACAACAAGTTACGTGAGTAAGAAAATAGATAGATCTAATCTAATCGTTTATCATTTTTAGAGGAGACGAAACATATTTTTAGGGATACATGAATACAAAAGAAAAATACTTGAATTTAATTCTTGTGTTATAAAATATATATATATAATTGAGATTGGTTTGTATTTTGTGGTATATTATTGCATTATAAGTGTTGACATTGATATGAGAATTGAATTATTTCAAAAAATCTATTCAATATATCTAATTCCTATTTTATTAAATTATATATAGATAATATCTATTATTAATTTATTTATTTATGAAACTAGATTATAATTCCGTGTATTACACGGTTTAAATAAAAAAATACTAATATTTATTATCGAAGAGTTACAAATTGTAAAATGTTAAATATTAAAGTACTTTGATTAGCTGATAAAACATGTATATTTTTTAAACTTATCCTTTAAAAATATATAATGCTTTGAATTTTTTTTGTTTTGTTTATCAACATATTGTTTAAAAACTCTGAGTTTGTCTTGTAGAAATACTTTTAGATAAAAATTTTATTTTTAAAAAGATAGATTTTAAAATATATCATAATTTAAAAAATTTGTTGTTTTAGATAAAATTCATAGTTTTAAGACAAATTTGCTTTGAAAAGGTATATTTTTCAATCAAAATACTTAGTTTAAATTTAATAAGAAATATCTTTTAAAATTTAATTATTAAAAGATGACTTGGATTTATAATATAAAAAGAGAGGAGAAAAATTATGTATCATAATACTAAGTTAAAACATTAAATACCTAATCATATATTCATATTTGAACCTTAATCGTATATTTAGTTAATCTAAAGTCCAAGTTGTCTACTTCATCGTTTTTTACTAGATCTTTCATTTTATGCACCTTGTTGAAATTTATATAATTTTATGTAACTTCTAGACACCATAGTTTTATGTATCTTGTTAAAATTTAACGTATCTTTTGGACGCTATATAATTCATGGTTTTATGTTTATTTGAGAAAATAGATATTTGTTTCCATAATCAAAGTTATATTTGAAATTTAGATACATATATTGATATTAACTACCCAAATTTGGGATTATTCCATAGAATGTGCTAGTAATTGATCTCAAATATTTGATTCAGTATTTAAAATTTAAGGAATGCGCTTGGAATAGTGTTTTTAGCGCCTCCATCGTGTCGTCTAGCATAGAGTCAGTAAATGTGCTAGTAATGGATCTCAATTATTTGACTCATAATAATTTAGTAATGGTATCCCCTTGACTTGTGATATATGATTGGTGCTATCATATTTGACTCATAGAGGTTCATCGACTACAAAGATGTGTTCTACCTTCTATAACCATCCATCTAGGTGTCCTCCGTGTGTTGAAATCTAAGTCCAATCTTAATTCCAAAAATCCGAGTGGTGTTCAAGATTGTGAGTGGTGTTCAAAATTTTCAAACTATGCATTGCTTCTTTTGCAGTGGATGTTTATACAGAGCTTTATCTTTTCTGTTGTTGTTTCGAGCTACAACAAAGTCTTTACTTTGCTCTTTAAGGTGTTCTTATTTCTTGAAATTTTCTTTTCTCAAGTTCTTGGTTTCTCATCATCATTGATTACTACTTGATAGAGTTTGCAAGTTGGTTGAGGAGTTCCATTGTCTATGCTACTTGATAATTGTCATTGTTGCTCCACAATCCACTTGCAATGATGTAAGGGCAATGGTACTACTAAATATGTGTTTGTAGAAAGGAAGGAGAATTAGAGCTTAAATTAGAAGTCAATATCAATCTGATGGTAATAATGCCTTAACTTCCTCTAAAGTTAGGTTGTTATGTTAGTTACCTTTCTTTATGTTACGTTGTCAACTTCAAACACTGATAACTTAGTGCTTTTATTCCTATGTAACAACCTAGGTTTAAGGGGTTGTAACAGGTGGAAGTGGGAGACACAATATGGTAATCCAAAGTGGAGATGTCAATTTTTACATGTCCATATGTTGTTTGATAAACTCAACATCCCCAATCTATTATATGTTTTTAAATTATTATATATTTCAGAAAATTTTGAAATGTCTATTAAATTTTCATTAAATAAAGGACCTAATTTGTGATATGTTTCTGGCAACAATAATCATTATTGTAACTTTTCATACTTATGGACCATTTATGTAATTGACTCAACTATACTAGATTGCTTGGGCAAGTGTTACAATTTTCATCATTTCATGAGATAATATTTGATTAATTACCGAAAAGACATATAAAAAATTAAATTTGGTTTCAAATATCAACCAAATATAAATTTAATAAAAGATTAAGACAAATGTCAAATACAATAAAACGCATTGGAGAAAGATAGTAATTAAACCATTTGTTATGAAATTATCCCATTACTCAATACAGTAAACTATAATTATAACCAAATTGAAAAATATATCTATTTCCATATTCAAACCATATATCCTGATAAGCTTGCCTTTGGCAAATAAGCTTGCCTTCTTGTACACATTCCAAAAACTGGTATTACCATAATACTGAACAAACAAGAAAAAACATTTTCTTTCTTGTAACAAACTTGCATTTTATGAAAAAACAATAGATTTTTTTGTACTTCAAGACGAATTGTCATATGTAGTACCAACATGTTGAATAACAAACCTGTAAATCTTTCCTTTCAGTCGGTCAACTGCTCCAGTTAATGCCTCGTCCTGCTTTGAGATCATACGATCCAACCAATCGTTGACTCGCTTAAGCTGTGACAAGATCACCTTGATGGGACCCACTTCAGAACTATTAGTATTAGTCTTTCCAAAAACCTGGAAACCAGCATCTAGTGACTCCTCAACAAACTTCAAGAACCATGTCTGCATCTCCTTCTGCAAATTCATTCCTAATTCAACAGTCTCATTCATCCCATGGCCTTTCATCCATGGCCCACTAAATGATGACTTACAAGAAGAAATCATCAAATGGCTTTTGATGGTTTCGGGTAGAGATTGTTTTTGGGGTTGTGAATGAGTTTTATTTGTGGGTTGAGATGGGGACTCGATTCCTTGTTTTGATAGAAGGGAAACAACCTCGAGGTCGGTGGCTAGTGCAGCTTCTACCCAAAGGGCTAAAGATTTAGAATGGTCAGTGGGTGGAGCATTATCATGAACCACAGGGCGGTTGTGGTTGCTAGTGATTGATTCAGCTGTTGCAGTTGCTTTTACAGCATCATTGTATACAGCCATAAAACTATCTATTGTTGGTAAAGGGTTTCCAGCCTTTGACGTTGAGCAGAGATTTGAAAACATACTGTAAATAGTTAAAAAAATACTTAGCATTGTATAACTTATTTGGCATTGTTATTTTTAGAAAGTAAAAGGTTAAAAGGATTAAATGTACAGATCAAAAGTCATTTATTGTGTAATTATAGTGCCTCAAAAACCTCCTATATGGTTTCAATTAAAAAGATATATTATCATTAATAGAACAATTTTTTTGTAATCATTCTTTGACACACTAATAGTTTATTTAGATCAAAAGAAACTAAAAGCATTGGACAATCAATCGTTTGGCTCAATGGTCAACTCAACTCGTTTCAGTATTTACCAAAAAGTTGCCTTTTGTGAGCAAAATCAGTACTAAGACATTTAGCTTCAGTTTGACAAGGAATCATCATTTATCCATTGAAGAATAAAAACTATTAGCCCTTGTATGGTGTGGTAATCATTTTCAGGGTTACCTCAAACTCCTAAGAATAGCTTCAGTAACAAGGGCCTCTTGCAAAGCTTCAGCTGCAGCAACTGAAGCCACATTTCTCCTTTGCATAGCATCCTACAAATCAGTGGAAATGTTGATCACTGTACTTCCAAATGCCCAAACATTAACAATATTGAATTAAACATCTATTACAATGCCTGTAGTGGTATATTATTATACCTGTCCAAGCCTTGCTAGGTTTAAAGAAACTGCATCCAGAGGAACACTACCATCAGTCCATTTCTTTTCATGAAGTTTCATTCCAAGAGCTGTAGCAGTCGTCCTATCAGGCATTGGGGGAGTATCACACGCAATGGGTTTTACTTTTACTTCAATCGGAGAATCATCTTGACATGAATGTGCATCGCTTAATCGTCTAGAAAGAGCAGCCTGCAAATGAATACACCACAGTCAACACTTAAATGATAAAAAAATTCTCGGAAATTTGTTAGAATATAAACAAGATGGTTTATTAATTTACCTGAGTTTTCAAGATAGCTTGCAAGTCTGGCTTACTTTTAGTAACACTCTTCTCTTTGGAATCTGTAGCTTCATGTGTTTCATCCCAGTTCTTCCTATTTGCCTTTGCGGATGATCCAGCTGACTTTATGGAAGACCCAACAAGTGCCTCTGAAACCTTTGAAATCTCAGAAGCCAAAGTCGCCATCTTTTTCTTGTTACCAGCATCAGTTGCTGGAGAAACTTTGATTCCACCAGACAACCTCCTTCCTGGTGACATCGACATCCTCCTTGAACTTGGGGATGCATGTCTCCGTGCATTGGGTGAAGGTTGTCGGTATCTTGAAGGCACTATAATAGCTGGCTCTCTTGCAGCCTTTCTGTTTTCTTCTTTGGCTGCAACCAAGCTAGGAACCACACACTTTGAGGGCACTGGAGAAGATGATCTTTTAACTTTTCCAGCTGGTGAAGGGTCCCTTTCAGTCATGTTCTTTTTCCCCGCTGATATCGATCTCTGCTGCTTCATACCCGGGCTAGAAAACCTCTGAGGAGGCTTTTCAGAACCCTTTGTTGATTCACCAACATTATTCACATTCTCTCTAGGTGCAAGTACTTGTCTGTTCCTACCCTATTAAACCAAAAAATAACACCATTTATCAAATATCAGCTCTAGTTTTTACCAATCTTCACTATTACTCCTATGAAAGAATCAAGTTTGGAGTTGCCTTTGGTAAATTAAGTACTCTTGCAACACCATGATAGATCCATTTATTCAATTTTCTCACAAAACTTGTCTATATGTGGGTTTCATGTACAATTCAATAAATTTAACAAGATTCTTACTTTCTTAGAAAATTTGGTAAGTTCTTGTGAATTTTGACAATAATTGCACTTAGTGATGAAAATTCAGGCAAGCATTGATCTTTTTAGATCTAAAAGACCTAATAAAATCGATAAAATGCATAGCATATAGAAAATTAGTTGAATATCTTTCTTTAAATTCCTCTCTAAATGAAATATCTTTACAAGCCCAATCATCAAACAATCTCTATGTGAAGAATATGTTTAATGGTATCCCAAAACAAACAATCAGTTCACCCATGGAAACTATTATCCCCAAAGTCAATAATGTAGATGACATGTGATGAAGTTTCACAATATAGCACAGATTATATAAAATTTTCATGGACAGAAAATTCAAAATCAGTAACCTCATTGTTAACTTTAACTTCCTTCTGCTCACACACTGCACCATCAAACTTCTTACTAGACAAATAAGCAGCAACAGGATCCCCCGAACCATCCGAATCCGAAGCAGCCTGGATCACAAACTCCCTCTTCGCACTCGAGATCCTCGCAACAAGCTGCTCAGGACTTCCAACAAAAGGATGCCTCCCCGCGATCGGGCGCACTCCCGAAGCCCGTGGCACGGGCGAATCAAACTCCAGCTTCTCCACATACACAAACTGCCCGAGCTGCAACCGATTGGTGAGTATAAGATCCGTGTCCCTATCAGATAGAGACACGTATGTTGAGTTGATTGAGTCGGAAAGCGAAACGTAGAACCCGTGGTTGGGCCAGAGGTCGTCGGACCCTGCGGCGAGAGCGGGGACGATTCCGATGACCTGCAGAAGCGGCGAGCGGTGGTCTCCGGCGACTCGAGTGTTGGTGTTCATTGTCTGGAGGAGTTTTAGGAGGATACCAGGTGTTAGAGACGCCATTGAAGTTGAATTTTGAGGATTTTGGATGGAGAATTTAGGGTAGATTTTGGTGGAACTTTGGAGGATGAAATTAGGGTTTTGAATATAGAGTGTGTTGGAGGAAGAAGCCGTTACAGAGATCTGAATTTGAAAATGGGGATTTTAAATCTGAGGGGGTGATGAGTGATTTTGTATATTTTGAAATTTGAAGGGTTGTGGGGACACGTGTGAATGAACCGACATGTGTGTTTATTTGACATAAAATTAAGGGTTGACTGGTTGAGTGTTTTTTTTATTTTTATTTTTTTAACAACAAATGTGTTATTATGTTTATAGATGTTATTTTAATCGGGTATATTTATTTATTTTCCAATTGGGACTGTACCCCAATCCCCTCAAGACGAACATCATTGCTGAAAAAACATCTGACTCAACTCTAAGTATTTTTTTACTTAAAGTGATACTTGAACCCATAAAATTTCCTTTATTTATATGTCATGGACATCACCTTAACAAATTGACCTAAAGATCATTGATGGTGGAGTGTTTAAGTTGGATATAAATGAACCGAATGAACATGAAAATCAACATGTTCGTGTTCGTTCATTGAACTTTTATCGAACATGAACACAAACACATAATCAAACATTATTTTTTGTTCATGTTCGTTTATTAAGAAAATAAACATGTTTGTGTTTGTTCATGTTTGTTCGTTAAAAAGCTAATGAACACTTCACGAACATGAACAAATACAAATGAACAATAATAAACAAACACAAATGAACATACAAAAAACAACGTTAAAATGAGTAGATGGGTTTAAGTAGACTATTGATCTGGGGTATATGTGTGCTTAGTCGAATTTGGTCTAGGCTATCGAGTTATGGTACATTGTGTTGTGGCGTTATTTTTTGTGATTCTATGGGATCAACCGAGTGAGCTAATAAGTCCGAAAAGATTGTTGATACACCTAAACTTGTGTGTCATTGACGTGTCGGGATTCGTTCAGTCGGGGTGCCTTTAAGCTACCCACCGTCGTTGTTGTGAAACCGGGAGTAGCATATATGTTATGCGAACATTATCCAACAATGTGTCATTGCTTAGTGAGATTTGATTTGCTAAACATTTTACTTACATCGTTATGTTATGTTGGTTATCTGTATTGAAGTCATTTATGACTCACCAACAAAGTGTTTGTTGGCGTGTTTTAGCTCGTGATACAGGTTGTGAAGAAAATGATAAAAGGCACTAGCTAGGTCATAATTTTTAGCGGTTAGAGTTAAATAAAATCTTCATATAGAAGATTAAGACTGGGTTAAAACTAGCTGTGATAGAATGTTTAACTTTGTGTTTGTCGATTTTGACACAAAATATGGATTATGTTTCTAGTATAAAAAGTTTTAACCGAGTCTTGATTGTGGTCTTGAATATTATATCTCATGTTGTATATTAGATAAATAGAAATTCTAAATAATATAGTCAATTTACAAGAAACACAAATAAATGCAAGCTACAAGGAAAGCTTGATTAAAATAAAACATCTACACCAAAAAAAATTATTTGTTTACTAATATCTAATGTTTCTAATTAAACACTAAATATATTAGTTGGATAGCTAAGATGAGTCAATAAGATACAAATCCAATTACAAAGCTATGACTCTTATATTTATAGGAATCTTATTGACTCGCCTTAGCTCCTCAATTAATATATCTAGAGCTTTGTGAGAAACTTTAGATGTTAATAAATCAAATAATTTTTTTTGTAGATGTATTATTTTAATCAATCTTTCCTCGAAGCTTGTCTTTATTTGTGTTTACCGTAAAAAAGACTATATTACTTATAATTCCTATAAATTTATCTTAATTTAACTAGTCAAAATTCAAATATTTCTTTAACAAAGCATGTTAATGTTCATTCTTCAAATGTTGATCTCCATGCAGATACGAACATCTTTTTAAATTTTGCAACCAGTTAACATCCAAGTAATTAAATACATCTGAAAAGTTAAATCAAATTTATTAGTTTCAATATATAAAATAAAGAAATAATTTGAATAGGTTAGGAAAATATTTTGATGCTTCTTTATTAACTTTGTCTGTAGTCGCGTTCGGTTTTCCTACTAAGCCTTAGTTGTTGGAGATTGAAGCAAAAATCTTCAATAATACATAAATTTATTTTACTACGTCTAAGGCTTGAAAGATGACATGCAATGTTTTATAATGTTCTCCTATATGTGATACATGTAGAGTAATCAAGTTGCTTCTTGAAAAATTACTTGGCATGCATCCATTAGAGCAAACTCTTTATCTTTAACTATAACACATGGTAACATATAATCATCCAGTGTCTTTCTCAAACGATTTAAAACCCACTTGAAGTTATCGTTTTCTCATTTCATATGACTCGAAAGCAATATAAAATGCTTTGTTTGTTGAAACTAATCCAACAATATGAATAAAAGGAAGTCGACATATGTTTGTCTACTACGTGCAATCTAAAATAATCACATGCAGGAACACACGTCATATTTATAATGAAGTAGGATTGACAAAAAAAAATGTATTTAATTGGTTTAACTCATCATCTGTAGTAAAATCATAGATGTATCTACTCATCTCTAAATATTGAAGAAATGCTTATACAAGAGTGCTTCCAACTTTATCAAACTTTCGTATCATTGTTTGTGCATCATGCACGGTTTCAATTGTGTACACATTAATATCTTTATTTTCTTTTAGTGTTGTAAGAATATCACGTAGCTGCATGTTCTTTCTTGTAAGGTCTTCCACCAATGCTTTTTCTTGTAAGGTCTTCCATCAATGTATACTCCTTAAAAAATCTTTTTGAAAGCATGACCCTCCAAATATTTAAAAGGTTTATGGTTATATTGGTTACACACAACATGTATTATCTGACCTTCATCTTTTTCGTAATATTTAACTATAAGTTGAAATGGACAACCTGTCTTCTTTACGTTTGAATATGTGGTTGAATCTAATGTTGACTTGTATACATCATCACGATCGCACAAAAGGAATGTTTTGTTGTGAAGCCATATACAGTCTTCTTCGCTCTTGTATGACAATAATGTATCCAAGAGTGTGTGCGGTATTTTGCACCCAATCCATCAATTCTTTTTTGTTTAGTACACACAACCATTATGAATTTAAGATATTATAGAGTTAGAATTACGAATGAATTGTGAATGAATTGTGAAAAATTGTAAATCGTGAATTTATAGACAGATTGACATTCACTTTATATCAAATTAGCCACGAGGAATTGTGAAATATTGATTAGATTGAATACATTCGTGGATAATAATATTGTTATTCTATCTTGTCTGCCATTATTGTGATAATATTTTCATCATCTGTCATTATTGCGATAATAATATTTTTTATGCCTTATTTTTTATTATATTTTTAATGTATATACAAATAAAACTTAAATTACAAATTTATATAATTAGAAGGAAATTAAAATATTATACAAATAAAAACAAAATTACATTTACATAAATACCACAAAAAACATTTCTATTGATATGGGTCTTTAGGAGGGTCTTGATACGAAGGTACCTACATTTCATTATTATGTTTAAACCTCCAAATAACATGTAGATAATTTGCAATCATATCCATCCGTATAAGATGTTCAACATCAACAAACCCGGACATAAGAACCGACCCCTTTAACCTTGTCAAGTTATTAAGGGTGAGAACCTATAAATACATTGAGCACTAAATAAAATGACTTTAGTCCGACGCTACCAAGGCAAAGCCTGTTAATCAAACAAAATGAAAAAAAGTAAATCCTTCTTAGGCACCCCGTTATTGGTCATCCTACGTACTATAGTATGACCAATAACCATATAAAAATATTTATATAACGGATCATTCATTCTTATAGCTTTCATTTTTAATATTAGGCTAATAACCCTCACCAATTTCTTAGCAAAACATTGCATAATTATAATATTCAGAAAATAGCATAAGAGCATTCAAAATTCATATTGATGGGTCTCTGAAATGTTTATAAACTTATCAAAATACAAAACACCAAATGGATCCAAGTAGAAAAAAAAGTAAACGATCATTTATAAGGGGTTAAACAAACCGTTTACCCAAAAATGAACGGCCGTTTTGGTTGGTGTAAAAGACCGTTTAGACGGTGAAAAGATCGTTTGCATGCGGTCAAAGATGCATGAAACACATAGACCCTAATTTTTTTCAAATACACATGATGATTGATATCGATGCATTTCAATTTTGATACATTTGAGTGAATAAGTGAATTTATGTTTATATGAAAATACGACTACAATGTTGTGAAAAGGGTTAGGAATAAGACAAGAATTATTAATCACAGTTTCATACTGATCGGAAATCTTGTTGTTTTGAGGTTTTTTTTATCATCTTTGATCATCATTCTAAAAGATTTTTTAGGTCTTCTCATATTAGATTTACAAGAATTCACATTTTAAAAAATGATGAACAAGATTTGTTAGCAGAAACATATCCTTAATGATCCACAACGGTTACCGGAGCGAGCTTTGTATGTGTGCCCATGTGTACTTTACAACTTTGCATATTGAAGTTTTTATATATTTCAGAATTCAAGCTTTTTGTTTCAAATTTCAACTAGTTGATTTTCCCATGTTGCCACGGAAAGATTAATACAATTATCATTAGGCCTTATTCGGATAACTGGTTTAGGGTCAGCGTTTGATCTCAGAGGGTATCGTCTGCAACTCAGATTGTAAGTAAACAAAAGTGTACTTACTGTCCATGAAAATGTCACCCTAAAACCTAATTTGTATCAAATTCATCGTAGCCAAATGAATTGATACTCATTGAGGCTATATATAAGTATTAATCCCCTTGGACAACTGTGACAATAATAGATGGTCATAACCAAATTGCATGCGGTTTCTTCAACCGCAAGCGACAAACATAATGCATATGTACATAAACCAATATCGAAACTTAAGATCCATCATTAGCAATTTAGGGTCCATCACAAACATACAACCAATCTATACTTCACAAGAGAAAGCCCAACCAAAAAACACAATGCAAAACAGATTTAAGTTTCATAAAGTAAAATCAAAGCTCAACAACATAAATACATGCCAGACTGAAGAACCACAATATCATTGATAAACAGATCTAAAAAGTCTCATAGCAACCTGATCTCGAGTTTTTAACAGAAAACCAACTATGGCTAATTAAAGACACAATAAAATCAATGTCGGTAACGTGATCAAGTCTCAGACCAAGCGAGCCAGTCATCACGGACCGAAGAAATCGAAAACCTCAATACACATCGAGCACCAAATCGAATGGCTGTAGATCCGACGCTACCAAGGCAAAGCCTGCACCGCTGCCGCTGGAGATCCGACACTATCACATTGTGTCATTATATAGGGTAAAAAATCTTGAACACCACAAAAGTATTGTGGCAAAAGTATAAATATAAAAATCTCTACTGGTCCCAACGACAGACCATAGAGATAAATATAGATTATAGTTTTTACATTAAAATTTCCAGCTTCCTATTTCAATATATTTGCTTTGTTCCTACATTAACTTTTTAAATTAGAGAGGGGGGAGGGGTGTTGATACTATATACAACCAAACAACTTTTATTAAAACTGATATTGAAATTTATAAAAGTTTGACCTGTAAAAGGTTAAAATAGCCTATTTGCTTACAACAACTGTTGATTAGACTTCAAGAAAATAAATTGATAAGAATCTGCAATTTTGTGAACATGTATCTTTTAGTTAGAATTCAAAAAAAAATTTAAGCTTGGATTTAAACAAATGTAAAGTTTGAACTTGGTTCAAGGTTCGAACTTTTTAACAAATTAATCTTGATTCTGCTTCAATTCACCAACAATTACTAAATGAATGAGAGAGCTACTAAACCGGTAAACTTGAAGTTTTGAATTGGATTTAAAAGAATTGTTTTGTATTTTCACTATGAAAAAACCCACTCTAAGTAGCATATTAGAAGAAAAAAAATACATAAATTTCTCGGAAAATCCCTCCAGCCCTTCTTATAGTAAACGTTGTCAAAATTTTACATCTACTCACACAACACATGTAGATAAACGTAAATAACATACATTTTAAATTCGTGAATCATTATATACATTTATTGCTGTACATATTTCTTTTTCTTATATAATTCACATCTACTTTGTTACAAAACAAATTAGTGAAAATTGCTTTTTATTAGGACAATAGAAGAAAGATCACAGGCACATATTACATTACATCTCTACCAATCACTACAGCCTATAAAATTCACTGAAAAAAAAAACTATGTTAAATTAGAAAAAAAATAGAAAAATAAACAATATTCATGTTAGTTTTCTAACAATTGGGAAGGGCCAAACTGTAATTTCAACTCTGCATCAAAGATAAGCCAAACATAAGATGCAGGCAGCAGCTACCATAATTTGATGATGATCACAATTACTCTGCTAATTAATCTTTACGTCTCTTGTTCGGGTTTTAGTTTCAGTTCTCCATTGTCAGCCTGAAAAGGGATTCTCAAATGCGAACTGTTGTTTTCAAATGTGCCCACTGCTGCATTACCGGCTTGAGGAGCCATGAAGGTTGACCTCTGGAAGCCGTTTCTGTATGGTTCGTGTTGACTTGTAGTTTGACTTGTGTGCGTGGCGATGGTGTTGCTTTCAACTACTTCCTTTTGACTTTGACTTCCTGAATCACTTCTGGCTAAGGAAGAGCATTGTGTTTCTGTAGGGTAGAAAATTAGTAAGAATGGAGAAGTGTGATATAATCAAGACAACCTCAGAGCAACAATGCTATAGTGACTTGTACATGACGCTAAAATAGAGGGGATAAAATCATGAAATGCTAACGAAGTTTTAACATTGTTCCAATTAAGTCTTCAAAGTTCAAACAACAAAAACCACTCAAATTTTGATAATATTCCAATCTGCGAAACTTTTTTATAAATGTTAAAATATTTTCAAACTAAGTGACATATGTAGAGATTATGGACCTTGGCCGCTATTTAATTTTAGTCTTACTTTTTACAAGTTGACTTATATGGAGCAATTATGAAACTTGGTTTTTAAGTAAGTAAAATATTTTTCAGGTTAAACTTAAAAACAATATAATCACTGAATAGTAACCAAGTTTCAAATATAATCCATCTAAGTCAACTAATTTAACAAAAAAAAAACATTTACCAAAAATTTCACAAGATTGTAAAAAATTGGAACTTGAATGGTTTTTTGTTAGAAAAAAGTGTGAGTGACTTCAGTGTTCCAGAAACTTGATTGTTAAGTTTACTAGTAATGGGTTATTGTGGACAAAAAAAAAGAGGAATGATGCCTATTAGGTAAAATATTCATTAAGAAGTGAGACCAAACCATCCTACCACACTATAAAGCTTGAAAGAACATAGGGGGTGTTTGGATGCGAATTGTGAAAGAGCATATGCGACACTGGATAATCATGATCAGCAGATGTGACGAAACAATTCACGGAATAGTGTTCACAGATGCCTCTATTGTTTGGAATTGTCATAGGAAATCTAAATGTTGGATGTTTGACCAACTTAAAAAACTAAATTAAAAATTACCAAACATGTTTTTATGGAAATTTGAGGTGATTTGTGAAATAAAAATAAAAAAATATTTAGGTTGAACGATATGCATGTAATTTTATTCTAACAGGTAAACAATAAGTATCATTGCATTTGGTATGAAACTCATGATCCAAAACTTAAAATAATCAGATAATCTGATGCAAAACCTATTTA
>BJCM01117016.1:0-16008 GCA_018326385.1 Flaveria bidentis | reverse complement strand
ACATGAAATTCGAAGAACATGTAAAGAGTGTTAGACAATAGAGTAAACTAGGACCAAGGGGGAGTTTGTAGATACATCATGTTCCTAGTTTATGAGCTTTAATGTAAAAGTCTTTCATGTCTTACACATATGTAATGAATTGATTCAATGAAATATAATATGTGGTTGATGCTTATTGATGTTTATTTATTTCATATTATTATTGTGTTCAGTATAGTTCATATGTATGAACTTATTATATGGGTTTGAAGTTATTGTATATAGTTCTTAGTCAATAATGATTGAGAAATGTGTTCAACCTAGTCGGATGAGTATTCATGCTAATGGATCATACTTATGGACCATATGTATGAATACATCATGCTTATGGACCAGTCGCACGACTGAACTAGGAGACTGGATCAGTCGTATGATTGAGACATAAGATTGACTCAGTCACACGACTAAAGCTTCAGTCGTGCGTATGACTCAGTCGCATGATTCAGTCGCACGACTGAACCATGCTAATGGTTCAGTCGTACGAATGGAAACTACAAACCTATAAATACCACTTAATTCATGGAAAAACATAACAATTCATAACAATTGAGAGAATACTTCGAATACACAAACCCTAGCAGTCCAGAACGTCCAAGAAAGCCAATCCAACTTCAAAGTCCGTTCTTGATTGATTCCTACTCGTTCTTAACGTTTAGTTCATTCTTATATCGATCAGGTTAATGTTCTCACTGATTGAATCGCCAATCAAATAGGATTCCGCACTATTTGATCTGGTTTCACGCATTATTAGTTAGTATTCCGTACGTACACGGTCCTGACACAATAAATACAAGGCTATATAGCCGATACTATACATAGAAGACAACTAATGCAAGGCTAACTAATAGGAGCCAAATATGTAAATACAACAATGATATCTGTTAATTAATCACAATACAATTTGAATTAAAATAAGGTTTGAATAATTGCATGGCTTTATTTGGTATGATCCGTAATACTCCCCTGTAAGATGGAGGATCCATCAGATACTCCAATCTTGGATCGAGGACGTTGAAAGGGACCCCGTCCGAGAGGTTTCGTAAGAACATCCGCTAGTTGATAAGCCAAATGATTGTGTGAAACCCGTAGTGTACCATTGGCTATTTTTTCGTGAACAAAGTGATAATCCAATGCGACATGCTTCATATAGGAGTGATAAATTGGATTGGCATACAAGTATGATGCACCCGTATTATCACAAAAAATAGTAGGTGAAGATATAATTCATAGCCCTAGTTCAACAGGAAGATTTTGAACCCAAGAAACCTCCGTTGCATCATTTGCTAATGCCTTATACTCTGCTTCGGTGGAAGATCAAGAAACATATTTTTGACGAGAGGAACACCAAGAAAGAATATTTGAACCAAGGTAAGTGATGTAGGCAGTAGTGGATCGACCCCCATCTGAAATTCCACCCTATTCAGAGTCGGTGAACACTTTGAGATCAAGAGGAGACCCACGTTTGAAGAACAACCCATGATAGAGAGTGCCTTTAAGATATCTAACTACACGTTTTAAAGCTTGCCAATGAAGTTGAGTTGGACAATGCATGTATTGTGACAGTTTGTTGACAGCGAAGGAAAGATTAGGACAAGTGAATGCGAGGTATTGTAATATGAGCACCATCCATTTTGAACTGCTTAAGAGGTTTATAATGTGAGCATGTTGTGATAAGAAAAGACCCTTAGGTGTGGGAAATACCTATATACCAAGGAATGGTGCAACATGCCCATGTCCTTAATAGAAATTCGAGACAAGAGGGAATTAACAACCTTTTGAACTAAACTAGGGTTATTACCTATTAAATCAATATCATCAACATAGACGAGGAAGTAGCAAACCAAGTCATCACTGTTGTAGATGAACAAAGATGGATCGACGTGAGACTTGTGGTAGCCAAAATCTTAAAAAAAACTTGGTGAGTTTCATATACCAAGCTGAAGGGGCTTGTTTCAACCCGTAAAGCAATTTGCGCAACTTGCAAACATAATTTGGAAGGTCCGAGTTAACGTAACCTGGTTGTTGAGATATATAAACATCCTCGTAAACAGTACTATGGAGAAAGGCATTATTGACATCAAGTTGTATTAGTTTCCAATTGTTAGAAAATGCAATGGAAAGAATGGTACGAATATTAACAAGTTTGTTACTGGATGAAACGTTTCAGTGTAATTTTACCATATTCTTGAAGGAAACCTTTAGCAACTAGACGTGCCTTGTATTTAGCAATGGATCCATCGAGATTTTTCTTAATACGAAAGACCCACTTACAACCAATGAGTTTGTGAGATACGGGAGGAACAAGTTCCCACGTTGCATTTTTTAGTAAGGCGTTAAACTCGAGGTCCATGGCTTGATGCCAGTATAGATCTTTTAATGCTTGGACATGTGTATGAGGTTCAAGAGATGGTGGTACGGGATACGCAGTGGTAGTATTAACGAACACAAGATTATATTACTTGGGGTTAGGTTTATGTTCACGGGGTGGTAGAGGAGACGGTGTCAGTATGGGAGAAGGCGATGAGGGAGAAGGTGCGGATGTGATGGATTGGGATGGTAGGTCTTGTGAGAGGCCGATAAAGGAAGATGAAGGTTGGGTCTTGAAGGTGGTCGAAGGAGATGTAGAAAGGGAGGTCAATGCTAGGGGAAGGGTAGGGGTTGGTGAGGTGCATGTGATAATGTGTGTGGCAGGAGATGCATGGGAAAGAGGTGCATGGGAATTATTCGGTAAAGTTAAGCGAGCCATTAAAGGTGTGATGTTATTAGGAAGTGGTGAATTGGTTGAAGATTGTTAATAGGTTGAAGGTGGGGTTATGTAGTCTGTTGCAATATTGGAGTGGTGAGAAGAAATAGATGAGAACAAAAGTTGGTCATCAGTAGGAAGCTTTGTATTTTGAGGGTTTTTTTGTTTGTAAAGGAAGGTGTGCTCCACAAATTCTACATGACAAGAATGAAAAGTAGACATGTTAGTATAATCATAGCACTTATAAGCCGATTTAAAGGAAGAGTAACCAAGGAAAATGCATTGAATAGAATGGGGTTGGAGTTTTGAGGTTGCATATGGGTTTTAAACTTTGAATAGGTAGGATTTTTGTCGTAGAACATACTATAGGGGCTCTTGAAATTCAGAATGGGGGTAGGCAAACGATTGATAAGGTAAATTGCGGTTTGAAAAGCATGAGACCAAAACAATAGGGGAAGGTTGGCATAATGAAGAAGTGCTAAACCAATTTCCAATATATGACAATAACGTCTTCCGGCAACACCATTTTGTTATAATGTGTGCGGGGGTGTAGTTAAGTGAGAGGTCCATTGAGATTAAAGATATGAAGTAAGTCCAATGTATTCACCATCATTGTCAGTGAATAATGATACCAACGGTGTTTGGAAGTATCTTTCAACAAGTACTTTAAATTGAGGAAAAAGTACGAAAACATCAAACTTTTTTTTCATTGGATATAACCATATGTACTTGGTATGATAGTCCACAAAAATTATGTAATAGGTAAAGCCATCCACAAATTTGTCAACTGCCCCCAAACATCATAGTATAATAATTGCAATGGTTTTGAGGTAGTAAAAGAATTTATTCCAAAAGGAACTTTATGACTTTTTTATTAATGGATCAAGGAGTTACAATGAAAGTTTTTAAAATTTAAATGAAGGCCTAAACATTTAGCCAAGGTCTTGAACACGCGAATGTATGGATGCCCAAGTTTATGATGTCAAGTATGAGATGAAACAATGGAGGTAGAGTTGAGTTGATGTAATGATAAGTTGAGTTGAGTTGATGTAATGATAAGTTGAGTTGACGCCAAGATTTTAGAGTTGCATGATAGACATCATGATCCTTAACAAAAATAAAATAAAAATGGGAAGGAAAAAAATCCACAGAAACGTTGTTAGTTTTACAAAGTTTAGCCACGGAAATAAGATTGTTTCTTAATATTGGAACACATAAGACATTCGATAAGGTGTCAGGTATGAGAGATAGAGAGGGTTTTACCATCGATCTCCGAGAGTGTGTTAAGAGAGTTTGTGTCTTTGGTGATATGATGGGAGGCTCCAGTATCGAACATGAAGGTGAGAGAAGCAGTTGTGACATTAGCAACCGGTGCAGTTGGGTTTTGATTACCAACAGTGACATTGTTGTCTTTAAGAAACCGAGCTAACTTTCGGCAGTCCTTTGTTTCATGACCTGCAATATCACAGAAACGACAGTAAAGAGAATTATGAGATGGGTGATTCTCGCACCTTTAGATGTTTCTGCAGAGGAGATGAGCGGTTGAATCGACTTCGAACAACCGCCACGAATAGCACTAAGAATGACTTGGTCTTGTCGGAACCATAGTCCATATTCAGGGTTCGGTGTTGTTGATTCTTTGTCAAGAAACTTCACTGGAGGTTTTTGCGAATCACCGATGAATTGATCAAGATCTAGCCAATAAGAGTGGACTGAATTTGCTTTCTCCAAACTGGAAAGTTATTCACTATGAGTTTGATTGGGAAGTGATTATTAGATGTGATTTGAGGCTCTGATACCATATAATGGTATAGAGTGTTTTTGGGATTGAAAATTGAATTACTATAACAATGAAAATGAAGATGCAAGGCTATATAGCCGATACTATACATGGAACACAACTAATGCAAGGCTAACTAATAAGAGCCAAATATGTAATACAACAATGATGATCTGTCAACTAATCACAATACAATTTTGAATTAAAATAAGGTTTGACTAATTGCATGGCATGCAATTATTTGGTATGATCCGTAATAATAAGCACCAGTTGTTTAAAATTTTTAGTGCTGTTTGTAAAATATAACAGGAATATTATTATAAAGAAAACTCATAAAAATAAGGATGTTAAGAAATTGTAATTATACTTTTTCTTCATTTCTGAATAGATAAAATCTTTCTAACTATGAAACTTCAGAAATATTGTTACTTTAGCCGCTAGAAGATTATCAATTATATTAATGAGCTGTAGAATACAAGCTTAGTGCAGAAAAACCTTTTTTAAACACTTGAAATTATTTAAAATACCCTCGTTAACCAAAATGTACAGGAAACAAGCCTGCACACGTTCTGATAAACGCAACAAAAAAAGGGAATACAGCTTTAACTTTAAGAAACTGGAATACAGAGACAATTTTATGCTTGCAATCAACCAAAACCATTGACAGAAGACATCACACGCACAGAACTACAAATAGAATTGGCTGATTGTGTTATTGAACGCGCGAGGGACACCCAGTAATCTCAACAATAAAGAGATTAAACTGGTAGTGAACACAGGAAACAACAACATTATGACAGATATTATCAGTCACTTCTTTAAAAGCTTGTGTGAGAAAATCCGCTTTGAATACGGGCTGTTTCTTGAGATTGCCTTGTGTGATTCAATTGCTTTCACCAGCAAGTTATGAAGAGAGCCCTGTTGGAAAACTAGATCATGTTATTGGCTACTGATTTCAATGCATTTACCTATGAATGAGTCGATTTGTGCAATGTCAAACATGAGAAAATAAAGATTGCTAAAAGCAGATCAAACGGGTTGAAAGTTACTCGTAATGGTATAAAAAACCTCTTAAGTTTTCTTTTTATTTTCTTTTTACTATGAAAAGATTATTCTTATTGAAACAATGTGGTTTTCACAGAATAATGGTTGATGAAAAGATGATTTTTTTGACAAAAAGCATTCGAACCAACTCAATTTATCCAAACTTGTTACCCGACCCATTCATCTTGAGATGGCTAGACAAGATTAATGTAAGCTAGCAAAAGAGATCCAGACCTCAGCAACACGAAGGGCAGTTTGGACAACGTAATTGGCATGCGGGTCTTGAAGCAACTGTTCAAAATGAGTAGCAGAAAGCAATTCACGAATGATTTTGGACCTCGAACGGTCATCCAACACCAATAAGCATTTTTCAACGACATGGCTGCTAAATTTTTGTCTTGCAAGATGGACATAATTGCCCTCAAATTGAGAAGTCAACATTGACACTGCAGATGGGATTTGTAACTCCAATATAGATTGTACAACATAGTTTCTGCATGAAATGCACATGAATTCAAAGATTGCAGACAATTCAAAACTATTTTACACAAAAGCAATTCTTTTCATAACAAAGAAGACCATGTTATTAGCGTACCCGAATGCATCTTGAGCTAGAAGAAGCCCGTTTGCAGAAATTTCTAGAATGAGGCGCTCTTGGTGCTTGCCGGTTGAGTGATTGATGCATCTTTGCAATACGCAACAGCCGTGTTGATGGGTAGCAATGTCCACACAGAACTTTGAAGCTGCTTCAAATATGAACTGCCACCATAACACATGAGTAAAAAGATTCATATGCTACAAAAGATTCATCAAAGATAAGTCCTAACCTTATTATCTTCATTACTTAGGCACTGCAAACATCTTTGAATAACATGATTCCCATTAAGATCCTTAATAAGAGCAAGAAATCCCGGTTCAAGCGCAGAGATAACCATCTTAATTTGTTTTCTTGTCTTAAGAGTCTCTATAAGCTTCTGCACAGCTCGTGTCCTTTAACAAACACAATGTTTTATGTCAAATAAACTTTTAATCGAAGTCTGCTGACAAATTTACATAAGAAAAAGAAACTTACCCATGAGTGTTTAGAGAAATATGAACAAGTTCTCGTGGTTCTCGAGTGACCTCCATAAGAATACACATTCTTTGTTCTTCATTGCAAACCTCCAAAAGTTTCTGCATAAGGTAATTCCCAAATGGATTAACCATAAGCTCATTCACATGCCCGATCGTGTCATTGAACACCATCTCCACATGTTTTGGATTCTCCTCATCGAAAACTGATTGTATGAAGCGACACCCATTTTGCTCTTTAGCAAACATATATATGTACCCCTTAACATCAGCTAAAGTGTTGCATCTTACAGGTGTTGAGAAAGACCTATATCCCTTTGAAATTCTACCATTTTCACAAGCACCCACAAACTGTGAATGATTACACTTCTTGTTTTGTCCTCTAAAACTCCCATTCCTTAAATGATTTGCACTTTCACCCTGAATGATCAAACTATCCTCACTAGACTCTAACACCCCATTATGTTGCGCGCAATATAAGTTATCAGAAACAGATAAATCTAGAGCTGGAATTCGACTCTGGTAACTTAGAGGATACCGCGAATATGACACATTTCTATCTAAACTCAATGGAGGATACAAATTGTCAGGAACTTGGATCTCTGGGATGCCATAACTATGCTGTAACCCGAAAATCGGACTGTCGGAAATGGGATTTCTTGAATAATGAGACAGAACTACAGCACAATCAGAAAAGGGTTTGCTAAAATTGTTGGGATTTGTTTCAAAATACTCATCAATTCTGTTCTTGACATAGGAATTGGGCAAATTTGAACTGTAACTTCTGAAAAGCATATGGGAATTGGGGGTGGGATCATCTTCTTTAGAGAAAAAACTTGAGAAAGAACAAGAACCATTGGATTGAGAAGAAGAAGATGCATTCTGCTTGAAACTACATGAGGTTTTATCATGATACATACCATACATCATTCCATTGATTGTTTGAGATACAATAGGGGAATAACCACTATCATTATCATTGTCATGCGATTGAAGATGATGATGATGATGATGATGATGATGATGGGTAAGTGATGATGTTGCATGAGGGATCTCATCCAACAACAATTCAAGCTCGTCATCATCCTTCGTTTTCTCATTAGTGATCTCAATTCGCTCAACCATATTCGATAAAACAAACACACAAAACAGAATTGTACAACAAAAACACAATCAAAAACAGAGAACCAGATGAAATTAAACACAAATTAGCTAGAAATCGAAAACACCCACAACCAAATAAACCGATCAATGAACACTCAAATAAAAAACCCACACCAAATCACCAGCTTTCATCATGTGGGTTCGTTTAGAAACAATCAACAATCCGATTGAAGAAGAAACACACACCATCTAAATCTTAACATATCGTATTTGAAATTTGGGAGATTTTAAGAGTTTGGTGAAGCATGCAAAGATGAAGAAACATTGTATACACTAATACACATACTGTATGTATGAATAGGGTACACAACACACACACACCGGCTTACTTGTATGGTCTCACGCCATAAAAGCTGGAGAGAAGAACAAACAAAAAAAAACACACACACACACTCACAGTGAAATTGTGCGAAAAATACAAAATGTTGAGCAGAGAACCCATAAAAATCAAAATGACACTAGAGATTGAAATCATAAAACATTAAATAGATTTAAAAAAGTAGGGATTTGTTATTTCTACATACGAAATTTTCGAAAACCTTTGAATTGTTCATCCTTTATGTACTAACAAACACTTCTAACTTTTTGCACCTTTAACGGCCGAATATCTAATAAAAGGACCAAGTAGAATATTGCTTCTATGTTACCAAAATGCCCTTTCTTTAAATAAATTATTTTCAGGAGGTTTTGACCACTTGAAGTAAATATATCTCCCTAGCTAAAATATGTAAATATCATAGAAACTACTAACCTATTATTTTATACGGAAAGGTTTCTCCCAATTGTTTGTAGTATATTCTGTAATAATAATAATAATAGAGTAATAATAAATATGTGTAAAATGCATGTACTTACTATATGATTTAAAATAAAAACTGTCACTTAAAAAGATTATTATTTGATGAAATGATTCCAAGTGTTCAAAGATAATAACATAGATAATTTGTTTATTACTTTCATAAAATATATCAATTACTATCTTATTAAAAAACAAAGGAAATAAACAGTACTTTACTACTTCTAGGTTTTAGAAACTGTCACGAACAATGTCCATTACTTATATTTTCGTGGTCACCTTCTTTACTTCATCCCACTTAACTCTCTTAACTCTCTCTCTCTCTCTCTCTCTAAACAATAAACACATTCCATGTTTCAAATGATAAATATGAAGAACTAAAGAGGGTCATAATTCAGCTTGTTTGCATTTAAAACAGACAAAATCAATGGAATGGTGTTCGTGTTTTCAAGACTCTGTACTATGCCAATGAAAGAAATTACATAAATTACCTTTACATTTGTGATGATTATGCTAATAACCGTTCGGAGATTATACAAGTATGTGTATTTAAAAAAGATTGAGGATATTACTATTTTTTATTACTAAAGTATTAGTATTAAGATTGGTTATAGATGATAGCTAGATTAGTAGCCATGTACTATATGTTTCATAAAAACAATATATATTTATAATCTTTATTATCTTAATATAGGGACAGGCTTAATCATATATAAATAAAATCTATATTTAGTATCCTAAACCACTATTTAGTAGACCGTTTGATTGCATAGAAGCATAAGAAAAAGATTGATTAATGTAAAGGAGAATTGCACGGAAGAAAAGAAGAAATTAATATACAGAAATGAAAATGTGATTTTAGTAAGCATTGAAAGTTGTTTTTCTGTGTGAGAATTATGTTTATAAAAAAATACACAATAAACAAAATAGATTTTTGTTCTCATGATAACTATTTCCAAGAAACGTTTTATTTAAAGTTTGAAACTTTTTAAATAATGAAAATATTTAATCAAATATTATACATTTTCTCTTTCATATAATTATATTATTTGTATTAATAAATCAAAATATTTATAAGTCATATTTTATTTTGCTACACTGTCCACCTATCTCTACTTAGTATTTGAATATATGTCATTAATAAAATGAAAGTTTACTATAGAGTATATTACCATTTGTATCCTTGACGTTTGTTCATTTTAACCACTTGTATCCCTACGGTTTCAAAATTGTCATCCGGCCCCTGACGTTTCATGTTATCTTCATTTGAGTCTATACGTTTTCATTTTATCTCCATTTGAGTTCAAATAAGTAACACTGTTAAGATTTCTGTTAAAATTATTATTAAAAAGACGAAATTACCCTTAATATTAAATAATAACATAGAAAATCTTGCGGGTCCCATTCATCAACATCATCTTCTTCAAATCACTATCACCACAAGCACCCCTGTCACCATCACCACAACCCACCCCGTCACCATCACCACGACCATCCCCATCCCTACAATGGATGTTTTCAGCTTGCTAAAGTTCTGGAGAATCTCCGGCGCCTGAGATCCACCGACCTCCGGCGACTTCAATCGCTCCGTTGACGACGAAGACTCGTTCTTCGATCTCGTGCTCACCAACGACTACGGTAGGCAACCTTTCCTAATGTCGTCGCTGATTTGAACTCGAGTTTTAGGTTTTCTTCACCGGATGAGGCCTATATGAAGAAGAACAGGTGTGATTTTGGCTTTGATTCACCGAAGAGTTGCTCTTCGCCTCAATCGCCGATGCGGTTGCTGATGCTAGGGTTTAGAGTTTCAGAACACTAATAATAATCATAATAATAATCGGAAGGAGAGGAGTAGCGAGATCGAGGAGGTGAAGATCGGAGCGTTGTTGAAGAGAGATAACAGCTTGAGGCATAAGTTGATGATGGAGAAGCTTCTGGAGAGTGATCAGACGCCTTCGAAGCGGTTCTCGAAAGACGTTATGAACAAGTATTTAAATCTGATTAAGCCTTCGAATGCGAAGGTTTCGAAGAGGAGTAACGAGAAATCGAGGCTATCGGAGAAATGCACAACATCGTCGTCGTCTCTGGCGATGTCTGTTTCATCACCGAGAAAAAAAGAGAAGAAAACCTCCGGCGGTGGCGGTGGCGGTGGTGCGATGTTCAGAGAGGTTCGTAAGGGTTAGGGAAAAGCCGATCGGCGTCGGCGATTTTGCAAACTCCAACGAGAAAAAGTGATGATTCGGCGACAACGACGGTGGTGCGGCGACGACGGTGGTGCGGCGACGACAGTGGTGCGATGACGGAGGTGGTTGTGGTGGTAGTGGTGGACTGGTGGTGGACATAAAGAGGGAGAAGATAGAGATAGTATAAAAGGGATGGGGGTGTGGATGGGTGAATTTTTTTAATAAATAAGGGTATTTTTGTCATTTCACTAAAACTAACGGAAAAATCTAACGTCATTAGTGTATTGGACTCAAATGGAAATAAAATTGAAATGTCAGGGGCCGGATGGTAATTTTGTAACCGTAGGGATGCAAGTGGTTAAAATGAACAAACGTCAGGGATGCAAATGGTAATTTACTCTTTACTATATAATGGTACATTAAATGATAATAATTTAAATATTAATAATTATCAATTTGGAGATGTATTAATTGTTGTACCATGTGCATAAGAGGTTATACACATCTTTTTATTATTTTAGTTTTTTGTTTTAAACCCAATACTTTATATATTTCATAATTTAACTATTATATTTTTTATTTTCAACTTTATCTCCTAAACTTTTCATCTTTTACAAATGATTTGATTTACGGTCAATGTGTATGTATGGTTCAACGTTGTTATGTTTATTTTCCCGTTTAACATCCCCGTCACAAAGTGCGGGTCCTAGATCGACTTATTTTTGTTTTTTTAATGTTTTATGTTTTACGTGTGTGGTTTTAGATTCCGTTTGGTTTTAAATTTCACTTTTTATTTATTTTTTAATACAAGATTTTTTGGTGTTGATTGTCACTGACGGTGATGTGACATTGGTGTTACTTTATATGGTTTTACGCCTCCTACCGCAACGCGGAGAGCTTAATACTAATTATTTTGTATACTTTTCAATTTATAAAATATTTTTTTTAATAAATTAAACACACGATTCTTTTTATTAAGAAACATAATTTTTTTTAAATAGTGATTTATGAAATTCCAAGTTTTTTTAATACAAAGTACTTTAAAAAAATAACATTGTTTAAAACATATCTTAAATTTTTATTGGAATGCTTAAAAAACAATTTTTTTGAAACAAAGATTTTTTAATGACAAAAGTTTGGAAATATGATGTTATTGTTTTACTACCTAAAGTAGTATATTACACATATTTGAGTTATATTTCATCTCAAAAAGTTATTTTTAATTTCTAAATATTGATAAATAACTATTATGTTAATATTTTCATTCAATGCATGTTATACACATCTTTTTAAACTAGTATACATTCTTACTTATTACTTATATGGTTCTTTTTTTAAAAATTAATCTTATTTAAAAGGAACTAATCATTATAATTTGTATTAGTAGAATATCAGTTTAATAAATAGAAAATAAGTATATGTTTTACAAATTAATAGAGATTATAACAAAACGAATTATAATGTCTAGATTATTACAAATAGTACTTAAAATTGTTTTTTTTTTCAAAACATTAATCACAAAATGTTTTAAGATAATTATAACATCAAGAAAATTAACTAAATTACAATTATTGATTCATAGGTAATTTTTGATATTACGATTTACGAGGGATAGTGTGGGTAATTATAGTGAGATATACAGAGAGATGAATAGACCCACTTCTCAGTCATGGTCTTGCAAATATTTTCGCTTCCTACCACACAGACCTACATGCCCCTGAAATTGTAAACTAAAAACGATTTTACAGCAATGTCATACATAGTAGTCAAACAATATATAGACTAGGGTATATCAAAAGAAAATAACTACTAAAGAAACGTTTAAAATACTTATATTTAAAATAATTCTAGCTAAAAAATGATAAAATGTAATTTACTTGGAAAGATGATAATAGTAAAAATATTATCTTATATTAAGGGTGGGAGGGGCATTCATTCTATGAGGCATGGGGACTCAACGTTGGGCTGCAACCACTACTAGAAAAACTGCAATAGATAATATGCAATACGCGTTATTTTTGGGGTCAGATGACGTGCAAATACGTGTCAAGGAAGGGGTACTCATAAATGAAATATGACACGCATCCGTCCGTCATCTCTTTATAACGCGCGAAAGGCATGTTATGACGGGCAAAAAATGACGTGCATTGCGCGTCAAGAAAGAGGTAATTATAAATGAAAAGATGACGAGCGTGCACGCGTCATCTTTATGAATTTTATGACATGTTACCAATTATTCGCAATGCACGTCACAAAATTTACATGCTTTATAAAGTATATTTTTTTTATTATAAATTTACCTGTTTGTGTTTTTATAAAATTACAAATCAATAAATGTCGAATAACAACAAATCAAAATTTATTTAATTAAATGCTAACAAAAAGTATTAAATTGTTTCAGCTTCACTTGCAAATACATAATATTCCAAGTTTATTGTCTAATGTAACCCGGTCTAAACATATATAAAATTTGTAAAATAACATGACCACTCTTCCCGAATAGCATCCAAATCAGCATCACTGTATTCGCCTTTACCTCCTCTAACCTAAGAAAAAACTAATATCACCCAATTAAAATTGTGAATTTGGACTATCCAAATGAACTAACAACCGTTATTTTAACAAAAATCACCCAAAATTCCAAATCTCACATATATATTATACAAAATTCAACTACTTAATCACCAAATCAATCAAATTTAATAAAATTTAACGTACCTCGCCTCAAGGCGTACACATTTAGCGATTTTTTAAACCAAGGTCAATTTGGACAGTCCAAATGAACTAACCTCTGTTAAAAAGCAACAATTGGTAAAAAATATATATGCAGTGTTAATTTGTAGGTAGATAGATATACTAAAACAAATTAGCTACACACACTAGTAAGACCGTGATGCCCAGGACTTCAAGAAGGACCCCACCATTTAGTTTTGTATTCTTCATATTCATTTGTTTCACTCTTAGTTTCTTAATTTCTTCCACGGGTCGCTGTACTATGTTCATGCTTGCAGTTTTCTTGATTTTTTTTCTCTTAGACCTGTATAATGTGAAGAGAGAATGACAGATCCACATGAAACTTGTATCACAAGACAACAAAACAAATAAGAAAAGGAAAGAAGCAAGAATGCAAGATATAAATACCCATCCTAAAAAGGAAATAGCTACACGTGTTTCTCGAGAGTATTGTTGGGTCTGAACAAGATAGTCTATATTATTAACATAGTGAAAGTCAACAAAAGTCAATGTCACGGTTAAGGTTAACAGAAAAGTCAAATGAGAAGTTCGAGACGAAGAACTGGGTCAAATCGTTGAAGATATATTGTGTCTTGAGTCTTTATTGTAATAAATATATTTTGTGTCAACAAAATATATTTTATCTAGTTTTAGTCGTGTTTTGGCTTTCGTTGTATCAGTCTAAGTATAGGGACTTAGTGTCTCATTAGTAGATTTAGCATTTATAATAAATAGATAAGTGTAATTAGGGTCAAATGAGCTTGAATGAGCCATTGATTGGGGTTTCTATGTAAACAACATCTCTTGCAATCAAAATTAGATCAAAATAGGGTTTTAGTTGGTGTTCTTTATTGTTGGTCCCAATCAGCTTTAAATCATGAAATTGGTGAAGATTTTGGATCAAAAGTATTAAAAATTTGGATAATAAGATGAACAATGAAGAACATCAACTAAAACCCTATTTTGATCTGATTTTAATTGGAAGAGATGTTGTTTATATGAAAACCCTACTCAATGGCTCATTCAAGCTCACTTGACTCTAATTACACTTATCTATTTATAGTAAATGCTAAATCCACTAATGACACACTAAGTCCCTAGACTTAGACTGTGACATCCGTCACTTTAAGGTCCGTCAATTAACGTGATTATCCGTTAACTTTTCTTTGACCGTTCATTCCTCATCTTTATTAACTCCTTGTGTGGATATCATACTTGCTTTATCAACTTTATGCTTGTGCTTTCATCGTGAACGTATGCTATGCCTAAAACTTTTACAAATTTTGTCGTCGTTATCACTAAATTTATATCATATCTAAATAATATTATCGTCATTAATAAAACCATTTTAAGTTACCAAATATCATTAAATATATTTTTATCATCAATATAATTAACCTGTTAAAGCCGTTTTCAACCGAAACGAATTTGGGGAAACTCGGGGGCTAAGTGCAAGGACCAAATGTGACAATTTGCAAACTTGGGCTGGGTATATAAACCCCATTTCCAGCCCTAGCCTCATTCCATCTTCTTCTTCTTCACTCTTCTTCACTTTACATCTTCTTCTCTGCACCAAAACCGCCCCGTTTCGTCTCGTTTTCATCGTCTAGACTTCATCTACAACCTAGTCTACTCCATCCTTGCATGTAGATGGCCTTGGTTGTCTCTTTCTTGCTTGTTTTACTGCTGTCCATTTCTAGGGTTTCGGGTGTTCGGGATTCAACCCAAACACAAGAGGTCGTGTGGGTGCGTGTGATGTCTTTCTGCGTGTGCTTCTTGTTTGTGTGTGTTTGTAGTGTGTTTCTGGAAGTCCTCGTTGTGTAAAACTCGTGCTCGGGGCAGCCGAAGGCTGCTCAGCACTTCGGCGGTCGTGAACCTGCAGTTCAGGCGACTGGGTCTGTCATGCGACTAAGCCGTGCGACTGGGTGAGTCGTGCGACTGTGTCATTCGGGTGATTGAGTTGTGCGACTGGGGAGGTCATGCGACTGAGTCGTGTGATCAAATGAATGTGTGCGATTGAGTCAATGCGGATGAATAGTGTGTGCGATTGAGTCATGCGACCGAATGAATGTATGCGATTGTGCGTGTATCGCACGACTGAAGGCCAATCGTACGAATGAAGGTTCAGTCGTACGAATGAAGCTAATTCGTACGAATGAAGGTCGATTCGTGCGTATGGAGGTTAAGTCGTGCGACTAGGTGTTGTGTGGTACGACTGAATGCTAGTCGTGCGAATGAAGGCTCAGTCGTACGAATGAAGCTGATTCGTACGAATGAGGGTTGATTCGTGCGAATGGAGTGTTGAGTTGTGTGTCTGGTCTGTTATGCGATTGAAGTTGTTGTGTGTGTGAATCCCTTCTGTTTGACGTGTGATGTTGAGGTAACATTAACACAATTGTCATTGCTTGACCACAAAGATTAAAGTCAACGCTATCAACATGCAAATACTATTCCA
>BJCM01116935.1:0-12209 GCA_018326385.1 Flaveria bidentis | reverse complement strand
CAGTCGTGCGACTGAATCAGATTACTTAGTTAAACACATTCTTGAACTTTTAATGATTCAGAACATGTCTAACAACTGTAAGCCTATATAACATGTTCATATATGCATGTACCAATACATAATATCAATAGATATAACATTAAACAATCAACAAACATTCACAGAAGAGTTTTTCATTTCATAGATTCAACATTACATATATGTTACAAGATGAAAGTCTATTACATTTAAGATCACTAGACTAGAACTAGAGACATGTGTACCAACAAATTTACGTTCATACGTAGAGTGACTCGAATTTAAACCATTAAATGAAAACATATTAAATTTACTCGACTTCTTCCAAACAAAAATTATGTCGAAAAATAGACTTACAATAACTCTGATTTGTTTCTCAATTAAATTTACGTCGAAACGTAGGGTACATGAAAACTTATTATTTGATCCGACGTGTTTACAAACAAAACTTATGTCGACATATAGACCAACCTTAATCATGAAAATATTATATATTTGACCCAGCTAATCTCTATACAAAATTATGTTACAACATAAATGTATGTTGAAACGTAGATAGTGTAAACACATATATAAAGTTAAGCACGTAAATATTTTGAATTTGACCCGTCATTTCTGATAACATTCAAACGTAGACTTATTCGCATTTATATTATACAGAGGTAAGTTTTAGAAACTTAAGGGTGTCAAAATGAATTTTATAATTTTTTTGAAAAAAGCTGAGGGTAAAAGTATCAAAATCTAAAGTTGAGTGGAAAGTAAAGACCAGTAGTAAACTCCACCGATCTTTTAAGTTATAGTTAACCGTTAATGTGAGGCTTTTATTAGTGGTATCCCGCTTGTTATACTCATAATAAGGGAGAAACCTACATACATATTTAATATTTAATATTGTAACAAAAAGAGTTAAACGCTCATCGCCCCCTTAATATTGTAACAAATAAAATTTAAATGCACATCACTCATTACTTTTGAGTTTCATATTAAACTCAATACTTGTATTAATATCTGATCTTGCTCAATACTTGGTATTAATAATTTAATATCTCATCTTAGGTCCATTTTGTACAAACTTTAGCTCGCTGTGAAGCTCTCATCAAGAGTAAAAAAAATAAATAGCATATTCAGACCAATTCTATCTATACGAGGAGATCGTTGGAAAAATGTGACCGATTCTTTCGTTTCTTTGGGCCATTGGCCATCCGCCGGGAGTTTCAGGTTTAACACCGGTATTTTAGCAACAAATCTAACAAATCTAAGTGTAGTGTTTGGGGTCTTGATATTTTTTAAAAAGGAAGTGTGCACGAGTAGTTTATTTCAAAAATAGGTTGGATTTAACAAGATGTACTTTCTTTGTACGTCTTGCCCAAGTTTTTCATGTACATAAAGAAGGCCATACAATTCCAAACACATTCAAAGTCATGACCGGTTTACTTAAAAAAAATCCTAAAAGTTTGACAGTTTGCTGTCACATTGCTATACGAAAGGTTCGTTAATTCTTGGTTCTACTTCGTATCAATAACATGATAATTAAAAACGCATTGGCCGAAGGTCAATTGTAGTTTGGTGAAAACCACGAACACAAGCCTGTTCTCGGCTCATTAAACCTTAATTAATGGTTCAAATTTGGATAATTATGTGACAACTATTAACCTGAAAAACTCATCACGTTGACGTAATAATCAAATGAACTATTGCAACATTCTCATTTAACTGATCAAAGATATCAAATTTCAAAATCCTAATCTGTACAGTTTCTTCATGGGTCAACTGACCAGTCAAAACTTCACTCACAGATTAATGATTAATCACCAGAATCTCCATGGATCCTTGTATGGTGGAACATAATTTTCGGTGGGAGGAAGAAGCCTAAAAGATGCTACAGTTTTTTCCAGCACAGGCCCCATCTATTTCAAACAAACAACAGATTTTAAGTTAGATCATCAACTACCTGTTACTTAAAGCACGACACGATACAACAAACCATTTAAGGTTGTTGATTAATAGAAAGACAGAAAAGAAATAAGTTACCATGTCCCATTGCTTGTTGAGTGTCGAAGCGTTTAAAGAGTATAAAAATCCTGCAAACAAGAACTTCAATCTGTTAGCAAAAGGAATGTAACACGTGGTTTGCAAATTTCACATAACATCAAGTTATTCAGATTCGTTGTTGTAAACAAATCATCGTTCTTGTAAAAATATTGAAGAAAAGTACCTCTAATAAGGATGAGGGATTTCAGATTAAAATATTAATTTAGATTAAAAAAAACAACCCTATTGTTATTCGCACTTGCGTCCAAAATCCTTCAATATTGATAAAATATCCTTTTTTTCACAAAAAAAGAAGCTATGATGTAAAGAGGCTATATGATCTTCCAGCACAAAGGAGTATGAGGTGGCAACTTAGGCCCATTTACTTGAATGAGTTTATTTGGTATATGCTTTGATACTAATGGGTCAAATATGGTGATAGTCACCCACAATGTATTTTTCATGCATAAAAGCTAATAAATCATTTTATTCAAAAGGTAAGAATGTTACTAAAATAATATAATTTGTGTATCATTTTTGTTATTAATTATGTATCCAAATTTAAACTTCGGATAGAAGTGTTAGGGCCGACCCAACCCACCCTCTTTGCCACCCCAAGAGTAACTATACATGTACTGTTGATTCACCCTTGTGTTGGCTAAATTGTCCTCAGCTAAAGGAAACAATATAAAAAAGAATCAAACCATCGCGTTCAACAGATGCGGCAAGATAATGCCGAAAGATATTTGAGTCTTGCACCTGCGTTTTTAATATTACTTTAGTATCTTTTTAAGATAGAGCTAATTTTTTGAAGAAAACAAGAGAAACATACAGTTTTGGTAGGTGATTTGCGAACTAGGTATTCGTAGTACCAATACGGTTCCCCATCGATCTGTGATACAGATTGAAGAGCCCGAAGTGAGCAGATATAGTTATGGAAATAAGTATTATAGCTCATTAACTTCAAACTAAATAATAAAACAAACAAAATACTAAACCAAATGGACAGTAAAAGGTCAATTTGGAATTTTCTGTTACGTGATTTGTTTTGAGAAATAAAACATGCCCAAATGGGTTAAAACCAAAAAGTGCTCCAACATTTACCAGTCACATTGGGTTGGGCTGACCCGTTTAACTCCTTTTTCCCCTTTTTGAATTTTACATGTAATTAATTTTCCAAATATGATTAGAAAGCTTTGTAGTGTTGAAATAATAATTTAACCATTTATAATATAAACAATTTAGAAGTGATTTGAGGGTGGGCTTTGAAGCAACCAGTAAAGATAGTTGCTTTATGACCTTGAGGTCATGCCTTCAAGCACTGTGAAACAACCTCCAGCACAAAATGTAGGGTAAGGTTGCATACATTAGATCATGAAACAATTCGGCCCCTCCCTGGCCCTTACGTAAAGAGGGAACTAAATCAAGCACCAGATATGCCTTTTTGCAATCATATAATGCTTTTGACATTTGAGCATGGCATCACCATTGTAGTTCCTTTAATACCTTTGATGCTATGAATTATTATATTTCATGATAAAAGATCTTAAATTTAATATATCTGTATTATGAATTTCAAAAGAAACAATCAACCAGATTGACTGTTACCAACCCAGCCCTTGTTGCCAGCTCTTCTAACTTTGTTCTAAATAATAGTTTTTGGAACTCACTTCCGAAGTGTGAGCATCAAGAACTGAACTTTCTGCCATACGTTGACTTGAGGTAACTCTCTATACAAAGTTGAAATATGATTGTCATGAGAGTATAAGAAATCATTAATACCACAAAATCACTCCATGATATGTTTCATAATATGAAAAAATTACCAAGGCAGACTTGTCGGATAAAACAGAATCAGCTACATCCTTTGCAGTCCATGTACTCTTCTCTGTTGACTTTAAGAATGTTGGATTGGGGGGGCCTATCTGAAGGCACAAGATAACAGTAACAGATAAGAAGGAAGTTTGGTTGAAATATTCATTAAGTTGACTTTCTGAGAGTCAAAACTGATCAGCATACCGTAATAGAAAGGATGAGGTTGTCAATAAAATCAACACGTTCAGATACAATTCGTAGCCGTGCATTAGCTGTATCATAATGGAGATAAGTCTTTTAGCTTATACACAAAAGTTCTTCTCACTTAAAAATTTCTACACACACTAGAGGAGGTCATTTTGACCCATCCAATTATGAATGGGTCAATTCCGGTCATATTTATCTCAATTGATTTAAATGAAAAAACATTAGCTAAACACACAACGGTCAATCAGAGGTGTACCCGTTTCGACAAATACAAAATTACCCATTTTGCCAACTTTGATACACACATATATAGCTTTCATTGTGCAATGTCAAGAAAAAAGCAAGCTATTAACTTACGGGATAGAGGTGCTGCAGATGAATATCGTTCGGGCTTTCTTGACTCCACCCTTCAAAAAGATGGAAAGCATTAGAATACTACAAACTCAAAAAAATCAACTAACCCAGTATTATCTTATATCTGGTGAAAATTGCATAATTTCATTTTTGGAAACGCTACAAGTCAATGTAACACCGTCTCTAAACATAAACTGATCTGACTGATCTTGCTCACAGATTGTTCTATTTATCATAGGGAATTTCAAATATGTAATACTGATAAATAGTCAACCATTTTACTCAAACTAGGATACTCTTCCTGCATTCATTTCTTGCTATATTCAAATATGCATAGTGCCATAGTTTAAGGCAAATGTTTGACTATTTTTCGATGGTGAAGTCAATATAATGGAACCTTCTAGACCCAAAACAACACCATTTATTTAGATTCATTTCAATCACAAGTAAATCATGGTATGATGATAAGATACAAACCATTTGAAGGCAAATTTCTTGGAAGGCATTTCCAATGGAATCAGATATGAGTAAGCATTTAGTTCATCAACTATTGGAGCCATTACTAGATCTTCATCAGCACTTGATCCTGTAGTGAAATTTCCAACATCCATAAATAAACTTTCAACAATAAACAAGTTATATCCCAAATCTTTCACTAAAATTTCAAATGACTGCTGGCCAAACAAAAATTGACACACATTGTTTCAAGTTTCTGAAGAGAGAAAGAAGTCAATTACACTAGAAAATGAAAAAAAAAAGTAACAGTAAAAGATCAAAAGTTCATATAGCATTCCAATTTCAAAAGGGTCAATACATTACCTTCAATTGGGAATATTGTAGAAACTGTAGCAGCAGCCCCAAATAGAACAATATTCCTTCTAAAAATCCCATTTTTGATGGTGGGTTCGGAAGATTTGCAGCAATAAACCACAAATTTGTTGCTAGATTTGCATATCTTGTGGTTTGATGAAGAAATTACTTTAGCTTGGTCCCTGAAGAACACACAGTTTCCTTATACAAATCCAGATGATATATACATATATGTATATATACGGAGAGAGATGATGAGAAAGAGAGAGAACCTGAAGAGGGAAAGCTTGGGATGGTTGGATATGTCGCGAGAATGTGAGGGAGAGAGTACAGTTTCCATAGCTCATCCACTCCGCTTTGTAAATTGCTGAAAACAGACTGATTTAATGGATAGAAGAACAATATACCTTTTTTAGTAGAGGTGTTACCGTTTTCTTTCTCAAACCGGGTTCGGGTTTCAAACCGAACCGGTTTTCCGGTCATATGGTCAAGCCGGGTTTTTTTTCTCAAATCAGTTCGAGTTACAAACCAATTTGCTTCATTGAATACTTGAACCTATCAAATCGGTCTGGACCGGTCTGAAACCAATTTTTTAACCTGTTTAATCGGTTTTTTTTATTTTTGAACCGGTTTTGGGTGTGGGGCTACCAAACCGATATACAAACCGGTGGTTTGGATCGGGTTGGAAACCGGTTTGGCTCAAACCGTTTTTCTTTAAACCTGTCCGGTTTGTTGACCGGTTGTTTTCCCGAACCGATTTTTTGTGCACCTATCATCATCACATTTACAACCCCATAACCAAAAGACTTTGACACTTAGATTAAATGCATGTTTGAGATTGCTTATTTTTCACCTATTTTTAATTTATTAACTTTTAAGAAGTTAATAAGTAAAAGAAATATTTGACAATATAAAAACTATTTTGTAAATTGATTTTTCATATAGGGTAAAAAAATTTGGAAAGTAAATAAGGGTTACTTATACATTTTTTGGATTACTAATTAACTTTTGAAAACTAGTTTTAGTCTAATTTTTTATTATACATTTATAATACTTCCTATTAACTTTTCTCGTTTTTAAAAATATGTATTTTTTGGTTAATTTATAACATTATAATATAAGTTAATCCAAACACTTTGTTAAAAAATCATAAGTTAATAAAAAAAATTGTCAAAATTCTTTTTCAACCGAAATAAACAATTCAAAGCATAGCCTAAGAGTTAAAATGTTCATTTCAGCTTGTGCACTTGTAAAAATTAATATTAAAATGTTAGAGTTAATTTCAGTTTTTACGCTTGTAAAATTTAAATTTGAACCTAGATAGAAAGGATCTCACAATCACTTGATATAAGAATTTAAAATGTTAAAAGCTGATTTCGGTTTTTGTCAAGTTTAACTATTTGAGTATGAAGGTTTATTTTGTCTCAAGACCTTAAGTTATAAAAAATCATGTGTTTCGTTCTTTATGATCGAGGGTGTAACCATTTTTTGTTAATTTATTAGAAAATATTAAAAACCCTTAGGGCTAAATTAATTATTATATACCATTGTGACAAAAAGCAAAATTTACTACGTACGTACATAAATACATATAAATATATACATAAAAAATCATATGTGTTTCGGAAGATTTGGTCTTTAGCTTCGGAAGATTTGGTCTTTAACTTCAAAAGATTTGGTCTTTAACTTCAAAAGATTTGGTCTTTAGCTTCGAAAGATTTTACATATAGAATATTTTATGTGCAGAATGTAAAACTTTCGAAGCAACTTCTACTATGTACAAAGTGCATGGATGCAGGAAGCACTTTGGTTGTTTTGCCTGCATCAGCCTTTTTATAAACCTTACAAACTCCCCCTAGGCTGATGCTACCAAAACAGAAAAGTTTTTGAGCAGTTGACAGTCCTCATTAAGATCAATACCATTCCCTTCTTCATCATTTGGTCAGAATCCTTCAGACTCTCATAATATCTTCTCATGTCATGGAGATCATGCAGAGGTAGATTAAGCATGTGTTGCTAGAAGCAGACATCTTGACCACCTGATCTCTGATGACATACCATCTTTCTGCATTAGTAGCAAAAGTCCAAGACAATATGGGTCTTCCAGATGCAAGAGGCTCTACTTGAGATGGAGTTGGTTGAGCAGCCTTTTGTTGCATTTCCTTAGGATGTTCTGACTCATCCTGAGGTTTGGAGATGGATGCTTTTGGCTTCTTCTTGGATACACTCTTCAAAGCCATCATTTTCCTCCTCTTTGGAGTCTTTGACTAAGAAGGATGGTCTTGACTACCAGGTTGTTCAGTTATGCCTCTATCAGTTGGATCTTCTTCCCTCACTTGTTCAAAAGAAGAAGGAGCAGGACCTTGCTATGGAATATAAGATGAGGTTGGTTGAGATGCAACTCTAGTTTAGGTTGTGTTGTCTGAGTGGGTTTAACTTTAACCTCAACCTTAAGAGGAGCTTGGCTTGGTGGAGAATGCAAGTCCATAAGCTCTCCCTTCTTAATCTTCTACTTGATAACCTTAATGTGCTCATCCATGGTGGATAGAGACATTAGAGCAAGCCTTCTTCCGGAGAATCCATACAACTTCAAGAAGCCATCATCTTCTGCCTATTAGCATACTTCTTTTGAGTTTTCTAGATAATGGATACTTTGCAGCTTATTCCCTCATTTTTCTCTTAGTAACCTTTTGTTCTTTAATGAACTTTTGTTCCAGCTGTTGAAGATACTCAAATTCAATATACTCATATGAGAGGGGAAGAAGTGTAGATGCCTGATAGAGGCCTATGACACTCACATAGTTAATCATATATTGTCTATTAGCTTCCTTATCTACTTGAGGTTGTTTAGTTGCTTGTTCAGTTGCCACAGCCTCTGTCTCAGGGCTTTCTTTGATCTTGAGGAGTGTCACACCCCGACCGACGGCGGAATCATCAGGGCAGACGAATGTGAAACGATTGTTCATAGCACATAGAACTAAATAAGTTGGAATAATATTAAATATCATTTTTCATTAAACATTACAAGACAACTAAAACATTACAATATAAACAAGATAAAAACAACATATTATTTTCGATTAAACTAAGTCCAAGTCCTAGATGAGCACGAAGAGATCCTCAAGTATCAAACCTGAAACATGTTAAAAATAAAGGGTCAACTTTGAAAGTTAGTGAGTTTCCATGGGTTAAACACACACACACACACACACACACATATATATATATATATATATATGTATGTATATATATATAAGATTTACAAGTAGCAATTCATGTCAATGGTTTTGAATTATGCGAGTTTATAGAATATATATAGCTACAATCAAACTTTGACAGTTTACAAGATTACAAGATTAAACGATTAGCTAAGTGTACTTGGATTAACCAAGCAGGCTTGTCAGACTCATAGATATATGACATCGCCAGGCTAGCAATAGTTAATGATTGTCAACGTATAATGTCTCATATAACACTTATAATAATATCAATAACCATGACAAAATGTAAAGATGAATTGCATGTGCATTTACAAGTATTAAGATGTTTACAAGTGTAAGTTTATAAGGTTAACATGTTTCACCCCAAAAGTTAAATAAAGTAAAAAGGGGGCATGGAGAACTCACATGGAAAATTCACGTGCTATAAGTTGCACTTAAGATAACAATAAGAAGATAAGATGATTTCTTCATGACTCAACCTAAGATTTGGTGTCTTAGGATTAGAATAAAGATGGGATTCAAGAGGAAACATGAATTAGGGTTTCATTTGGAAATTTGGGGTTTTAATAATTAAATTAAATAAAAAAATAAAATAAAGCAATCGATTATGTTTTGGTTAAAGATGAAATAAATCAATTAAGATTGAGAAACGATAATGATTGATTCAATAATTTGATTTATTGATTAAATAAAGATTAAGTATAATGTGTGAAAAGAAATAATTAATTAAATACTTATTTAAATGACTTTAAAATTATTTAAAATAATTTTATAAAGTTTTGAACCTTTAAATGATTTATTATAAAGGTATTATAATACAAAACCTTAAAAATAAGAATAAAGTATAATAGTAAATTATATTATTATATAAGTTTCAAGAATTTAAATAAAAGTTTAAAGAATAAATTTGTTAACTATTTATGATATAACATGATTAAATAACTCATTGGGTAATTAATTATTTGAAAAATTATTTAAATAATCAATTATATATTTAATTAGTTGGAATATTTGTAACATGTAGGTTTAAAGTGTTTTGAAATAACCTAAATTTGAGCTATAATATATTTATAATATATAATGACCAAATAATGCTTTTATAACCTTTTTATTCTTTAAAATTAATTAAATTAAAGAATTATAAGTTTTAAAATATTAAATATTAATTTAATAATTTTAAAAATGTTTTAATTGACAAATTTATTTTTATTTAGATCTATTAGTATAATAATAATTTTTTAAATAACAAAAATGTAGGAAAAATTAATTAAACAAAAAGTTGGCAAAGGCCCGGTTCGAACCCGGGACCTCGTGCCTAGTAACGTCACAGATTAGCAGTCAGGCTAAAATCTAGTTGTGTTAAGAAGTTTCTTTAAAATGTTTAAAACATTTATTGCTAAAATTCCCCAAATTCACATGAACTCTAGATTCGAATTGAATCCAATTGAGCATGAAATCGATTTCAATACTTGAATTAAACATGGGACTTTTGTTTCCCATAGTAAATCAAGTGGGTGTATGTGTAGAATTACCTGGATTGATGTCGATGTGCTGATAAAAGATGAAACAAGGCTGCGGTTGATTGAGAAATCAATTTGGGAGATTTAGATGTTGATACTCCAAATTGGTAAGTGTAAAAGCTTCTGATAGCGATAAGGATCGAATAGACATCAATCAATTGCAATCAAGATTACTTAGAACGGTCTCTCAAATGAGTTACAGGTCGCGAATGAAGATGATGGTCGTATGTGATGTGTGTGTATGTTTCAGATGAAATTGGGAGTTCCGATAGTGTTAAGAGTATTGAAATGATGATTTACCCTCGGTTTTAGGCACGATTCAATCAGTTTCAGGTCGAATGAGTTCAATGCCTTGAATGCATGTTTGGTTTCGTAAACACACTCATACCAGCCTTAAAAGATCAACTGAAACATCACCTAAGTTCGAAACAACTTAAGAAACGATTTCGGTGGGTTTAATTGGGAATTAACTGATGAATAACAGGTAATTTTGATCGTTGCAGCTCGTTGACCCAGTGGCCAGAGATGGGTCGACGGGAAGAGGAGATAGGGAGGGCGGTTTGGTTATTTTACTCAAATTACATTTTTGGTCCCTGTGATTTTAAAGTTTATCATTTTATGTGAAAAACTTATAACTTAAGCTTTATAAATGACACTTTTCACCCTATACCTAATTTAAATAATAATTCTATTTATTTTATAAAATATTTATCAAACTTGATAAATTTTAATAAGACTTTTCCATTTAGTTATTTATTGTCGAATGATAAATAAAACTTTATAACTTTATAAAGTAAATTATTTATAAATCAATAACTTATTATAAGTTATTTAGATGATTTAACAAATGAAAATTTGAGTAAACCAATTCACAATATTGTTTAAACTACACATATAAAGCATTTGATTCATCAAAGTAAATAGAATAATTTTAAATAATGAATTTTTCTTCGTATGAAAATTTAAAATGGGTTGGGGTTAGGATTTATAATTTGAAAATTGGCGGATGTTACAAGGAGCAACTCCGCATCCTCTGCCTCATTCCTCTCCTTTACATGTCTGCTAGTTCATTCAGTTATTCTAAGAGGAGAGAAATAATTTCGTCCACTTCGTAGTTCCTAGTCCCCAGATAGTTTATCCTGGCTTCCCTCAACTCATCATTCTGAGTGTTTGGCCTGGGGGTAGCCGTGATAGCAGCTTCCATAAATCCTGAGGACACAATTGAACTTTCTCCCCTTAGCTTCCTCTTTCGCTCTCTCTTCTCCTCCTTAATCTCCCCAGGAGTCAATTTTCTTTTCCTTTTGTCACTCACAGGCCTTTATGACTTAGGGTGAAGAAATCTTTGGCCTTCATGGCTTGATCTAGCAGTCAAGCTTTGGCCAGAGAGTGGCTATGAAACACCTTCACCAGCAGGTGCCTCACTGAGGGTTCTGGGTGCTAAAGAGATATTTGTCTTAAGGTTTACAGGTTCAACTACTGGGCCTTCAGTTAAGGTTTCCCCTTTGAAGTGTAAGGCCCCGTTCCCGAAAACCTCACAGTTGGTCAATCACAGCAATTAAAACATTAGACATTATAATTATACAAATTTAGGCAGCGGAAATGATTTATCAAAAACCATTCATTTCATTTAAAACACTGTTGTTAAGCAATACATCATCATTAATCTGTTTACAAGAGAATTGTTTTCCTGCATTACAAAACAACAGTAACATAGAATATGAATGATGTCAGTCTTTCCCTGCCGAGTAGCTTCACCCTCGTGCCACCTCAGCAATAATTACCTGCCAACTGAAAATGTATTAAAGTCAGCGTTGCTGAGTGAGCTCTAGTTTTATGAGTAATAAAATACTTTCTATAGGTTGTATATGAAAATACTATTTTCTGTAAAATACAACTCTGTACTGTATATGCGAGCACGCATTAACTATATGAACAAATATTGTTCGTTCTCTTAACTATATGCCTTGTATGTTCTGTAATCTTTTATCTTTATCTTTCACTTTCTGTATGGACCAATGAGCAATACCCCAACTATATGCGCGATGGAAAACGGGTGATGGGCCATCTATATCCCTCGAAAGGGTCAACTGTATCCCTTGAAAGGGTCAACTGTATCCCTCGAAATGGTCAACTGTATCCTTCGAAAGGGTCAACTGTATCCCTCAAAGGGTCAACTGTATCCCTCGAAAGGGTCAACTGTATCCCTTGAAAGGGTCAACTGTATCCCTCGAAA
>BJCM01116913.1:0-11368 GCA_018326385.1 Flaveria bidentis | reverse complement strand
ACCTAAGAAACTACGAATCTCGGATGGCGTCTTTGGAGACTTCCATTGCATCACCGCCTCCACCTTTGCCGGATCCACCATGATCCCATCAGGATTCATCACATGACCCAAGAATTGTACCTCGCGCAACCAGAATGCACACTTGGAGAATTTAGCATACAACTTCTCCTTTCTCAACGTCTCCAAAACCTCCCGAATGTGGCCGGCATGCTCAATCTCGCTCTTCGAATAAATCAGAATATCATCAATAAACACAATAAATGATTTATCCATCACCGGCCGACACACTCGGATCATCAAATCCATGAAAGCAGCTGGTGCGTTGGTCAAACCGAATTACATAACAAGGAACTCGTAGTGACCATAACGCGTGCGAAAAGCCATTTTTGGAACATCCTTCTCTTTCACCTTCAGCTGATGATAGCCCGATCAAAGATCTATCCTTGAAAACCAACTAGAACCCTGAAGCTAATCAAACAAATCATCGATTCTCAGTAACAGGTATCGGTTCTTTACTGTTAACTTATTCAGCTCACGGTAGTCTATACACATTCTCATGCTACAGTCTTTCTTCTTCACAAATAAGACTGGAGCACCCAAGGAGAGATACTTGGCCTAATAAACCCCTTGTCAATCAATTCCTGTAGTTGTTCCATCAACTCCTTCATCTCGGTCAAAGCTAACCGATATGGTGCCTTAGCAACAGGTTGGGCACCCGGTATCAAGTCAATCTGGAACTCGATCTCACGGTCAGGTGGCACTCCTGGTAAGTCTTCGGGAAACACATATGGAAAGTCACACACAACCGGGACATTGCATAGCTGTGGTGTCGGTGTTTCCACATCTTTCACATAAGCCAAGTAGGCGTTACATCCACACCTCATACACTTTCCCGCCACCGCCATCGAAATCACTTTCGGAATCATAGTGACTCGATCACCATGAACCGTCACAAAACTCCCGTCAGGCACTATCAAGCGAATCATCTTCTTGCGACACACAATGTTCGCCTCGTAATCCGCTAACCAATCCATCCCAAGAACCACATCGAAACCACCTAAGGCCATCATGAATGGTCTAACCGGAAATTTGTGACCTTCTAATTCCACGTGATAACCCTCTATCATCTCAGAAATCCTGGTGGACTTACCTATGGCAGTTTCTATATCAAAGGGCGCATCAACACGTCTACTACTAACAGGCAATTTAGCACAGAAAGCAACAGAAATAAAACTTTTACTAGCACCAGAATCGAATTACACAGAGGCTAAAGTTTGGTTGACTAGAAACGTACCTGACATAACATCAGGGTCCGTCCTAGTTTCCTCCTACCTCATCATGAACACTCTAGCGCTCGCCCTCGATCCTTCATTCCCAACCTTCTTCGCTCCGGAACCTTCAGTCTTCCGCTTCTTATAAACCCTACTCATGTGACCACTTTCACCACAGTTGAAACACCTCATGCCCCCACAGTCTCTAGCCATATAACCAGGCTTCCCACACTTGAAACAGACATTTGATCCCCACTTGCATTCCCCCGAATGCTCTTTCCCACATTTGCCACACCTCTTCAATCCTACACCTGGTGTGACCACATGGAGGTCATCCACCCGTGCCTTCTTGCTACCCGTCGAGGCATCACCCCGACCAAACCTTTTCCTATTCTAGTTTCGATCACCACTACCCCTCTTGTTCCCCTCAGCCACCACCACCTCTTGCTCGTCATACAATCTTCCTGCCAAATCAACTGCCGACCTAAACGTGCTCGGTCGGGAAGTGATCATGTGCCTACAGATATCCGCCAGCAAACCATGAACATACCTCTTGATTTTTTTTATGACAAGGGTGTCACTTGGTCCGGCACCAGACGTGCCATTTCGTTGAATTTGGTGGTGTACTACTGATGTGTCATTGTTTCCGCTTCCAGCTGCAGGAATTCCCTTTCCACCATATCCATTTCCCAGTGTGGACATAACTCCTTAATTACCATATTCTTCAACTCAGACCACCTTATTCTTCTAATTTCCTGATTACCCTCGGCTTGGACTATATTGTCACATCAACATAGAGCCAAGTCCACAAACGAGTGGGCAACAAACTTCACCTTCTTGTCCTCTTGGCACTCGCTGATTTTCGGAACAACTTCTATTTCTCTCACCCATTGGTGAGCAGTAGCAGCAGTGCCATTACCATCAAAAGTAGGAGGCTTGCATCATTGAAATGCCCCGTAGTTACAGCCTCGTACCTTTTCGGCTCTAGGCCTTCCTTTCGTGACCCGTGGTTCACCACCACGTCCACCACCACCACACGAACAGTTTGATGATCTACCACTGGCCATCCTCTAACTCACACTGAAAGATTTAAACACCAGCACGGTCATTCAAGGGAATAGCTCAGTTTATGTCAAGTATAGTAAGTCCTTAATTAAGTAGCCAGTTATGATTAGCCACTTACTTTACTCTTCATACTCCAAGCATTACCTATCCTACAGTATCTAAATCTACAAACAACACATAAACCACATAACATGCGCATGTAATACCGGTTAACATTACAAAAACACCTGATGGCACGCAGCTACTCGGACTGGCATCCCTTCCCTTTCCGTCCCATTCTCAGTTTAAGTTAAGGTTTATTTGAAAATTACCCGTTTCACTTAAACTTTGGCTCTGATACCAACTTGTAAGGCCCCGTTCCTGGGACGCTTACAACTGGCCAATCATCGCTCATAAAAACATATAACAAAAGAATGCCATCCAAATAACATAAAAACATCATAGCGGAACATTAAAATAACCTTTTCACTATAATATCTTTTGCAAAATAATACAACCTTCGTTACACAATTTCATTTGTTCACATTACAATGCAAAAACATTAACAAAAGAATGCCATCCAAATGCCAAGTAGCTGCCCGTGCCATCCTCAGCAATGCTTACCTGCCAACTGGGAAATACATAAAAGTCAGCGTTGCTGAGTGAGTTCTAGTTTTAAAATAAAACATACTTTACATTCATTAAACCGTTCTTTACTTTAATATGTGATCACACATCATACGTACACATAGATAATATTTATTATCTTCATCATCGTTCATTTGTTATCTTCTTGTTTTCATCTAGGTCCTGTCATGTGCTTAACCCCCCTGTAGAGCACCAAGCAATTCTTCTAGGGTTAAGCGACAAGGACCCCATACATCTGGTCAATCACAAAGACTGAACCCCTGTGTGCATCCTCATGGGTTATATAACCCACACACAGTTGAGCTGACAACCCCTCATTGGGTGTGAACATCCATACGTTTGCTAAATCACACGGATTAAGCCCCTTTGTGCATCCTCATGGGGTAGCTAACCCGCACACGGTTGAGCTAACACTCCGCATTGAGTGTGAACCTCCATACATTTGCTGGCAAGATTTTCTTACATTCGTTCATTCATTATTGCATGAATTCTTCATTTCATTCCACTTTTCATTATCTTCAACTTTACGTTACATAATACATTCATTTCATTCATTAACATTCAACGTAAAGTCATGGGAAAATAAACATACATAATAGGAACATTAACATGCATATACAACATCATTATACAGGGCATCATACATACATAACATACATCATACATACATAACATACATCATACATACCATCATGCATAAGCATCAATCATACATCATAATTTCTATGACCTCAAAAGTCAACTTACACAACCCCCGGGAATCTCCCAAGTCAAAGCCTACACTTCACTTTTTCCCAAGAAGTCAGAAAATATTCTAAGTGTTTATCCATATTGCCCTTTTTGTTTTTCCGCATTTATGTTTGTTCATCCGCATTTGTCATCAACATTTGTCATCCGAATTTGTTTACTTTCTCATATGCATTTGGTCTTACCCATCCGCATTGGTCAATGCTCATCCGCATTTGGTCATCCGCATTTGCTCACACTTAGACTTTCTCATCTGCATTGACCTTACTCATCCGCATTTGCCATCCATATTTCACGTACTTAGTCAATGCTCATCTGCATTTCCTATACTTGGTCAATGCTCATCCGCATAAACTTTCCATCCGCATTGACTTCATCCGCATTGACTTCATCCGCACTGACTTCATCCGTATTGACTACACTTAGGCAATTATTCTAAACCCATTTACACCGAAACATCAGAGTCAGTTCCGACGTACCATCTAACATGTTCTAAGCTTAAATCTCACATTCTAAGCCTTAGAAACACACCATAACATCAACAAGCATGAACATAGTTCAACATCACAGCGTAAATACAACATACATACATTCATACATACGGGTTCAAAACCCAGTTTAATAAAAACATGCATTCATGCATTTCCAGTGCCAAAATTAGTTAAAACATGTAAAAAGAGGGGTTCTAGAACTCACCTTTGCAGCTCTTAAGTATGGCTTCTTCCAAACTCGTCTGCAATTTGAATTCAACTGCCTAGTCAACTTACACAACCCCCGGGAATCTCCCAAGTCAAAGCCTACACTTCAGGTTTTCCCAAGAAGTCAGAAAATATTCTAAGTGTTCATCCGCATTGCCCTTTTTGTTTATCCGCATTTGTGTTTGTTCATCCGCATTTCCCATACTCCATCCGCATTTTTCATCCGCATTTGTTTACTTTCTCATCCGCATTTGGTCTTACCCATCTGCATTGGTCAATGCTCATCAGCATTTGCTCACACTTAGACTTTCTCATCCGCATTGACCTTACTCATCCGCATTTCATGTACTTAGTCAATGCTCATCCGCATTTCCTATACTTGGTCAATGCTCATCCGTATAAACTTTCCATCCGCATTGACTTCATCCGCATTGACTTCATCCGCACTGACTTCATCCGCATTGACTACACTTAGGCAATTATTCTAAACCCATTTACACCGAAACATCAGATTCAGTTCCCATGTACCATCTAACATGTTCTAAGCTTAAATCTCACATTCTAAGACTTAGAAACACAACCATAACATCAACAAGCACGAACATTGTAGATACACGTGTACCTAGTTTATGAGCTTAATGTAAAATGTCTTTATTGTCTTAGACATATGTAATAGAATAGGTACTTAATGAATTACAATATGTGGTTGTGCTTATAATGTTTATTATTTCATTGATTAGTAGGTTAACGAATATTGAACTAATTATATAGGTTTGTGGTTGTTTGAATAAATCTTAGTAAGTAATGATTGAGAAACATATTCAAACTAGTCGTATGAGGTTTTCATGCGAATGGCCCATGCTAATAGACCATACGCATGAACAACTTCATGCTAATGAACCATTCGCACGACTGAACCAGGAGACTGGATCAGTCGCACGATTGTGACATGAGATTGACTCAGTTGCATGACTGAACACTCAGTCATGTGAATGGATCAACCGCATGACTCAGTCGCACGACTGAACCATGCTAATGGTTCAGTCGCATTTATGAGAAACCCTAACCTATAAATACCACTTAATTCGTGGAAAACCGTAACACTTCGAATACTTACGTACTAAATCGTACTCTAGCCATCTAGAGACTTCTAAGAACATGTTCCAAGTTCATAGATCGCACTAGATCAATTACCAATCGTTCTTAACGTTTAGATTCAATCTACAATTGTTTCCACGTGCGTTCTCACTGATTGGATCGCCAAACAAATAGGATTCCGCACTATTTGATTCGGTATACACGTTTATCAGTTAGTATTTCGTCCCGTACATGATCCTAACAAGTGGTATCAGAGATTTGACTCTTGATTTACGTGTGATTCAATCGTTTTTGATATAAAACTTGTGTTTTTCACAAAAAACGCAATCTTTTTGTGTCAAACAGTGTTTTAGACGTCTCCAATTCGTAAAGTTAAATTTTTCCGGCATATGGCAATTAGGGTTAGTGAGAAATTAGAGTTTTTGTGTCCATAATACCTTAAACGCTCGAATTCTCAAAATCTAGCAACTTTAGTCGCACGATTGACTCAATCGGCCAACTGAATTCATCCGCATCCCTCATACACATGATTGGACTCATTCGTACTCCCATTCGTACGACTGAACTATCTAATCGCATTGTTCATCCGCACCTGTCCATTCGCCCGATTGATTCATCCGCATTGGTTCATTCACACGTTTGAGCCATCCACATTGTTCAATCGCACGAATAGCCCAATCGCACACCTTCCATTCGCACTAGTAAAGCAGTTTGTTCCAAAGCTTAAAGTTTATAGTAATGGAAGATTAGTATTCAGCGTTCACCGTGGGGAGAGATTCAAGGATCCAGAATCTATTGCTTCTGGAAAATGAAGTGGGGAATCATAACAAACCCCCTAAGCTAATCACGTTAGATGATTACCCACAGCGGAAGCAAAGATTTGAGATTTACTTGAATGGCGTAGATCCCAATCTGTGGGAGTCGATAGAGACGAGTTATAGCATGCCTGCAGGAGCAGATGGAGTCAAACTTACATTAGGGGATGACTGATGGACAAAAGGTTAAGTAAAATGCTGAGAAGAAAGTTTATGCATTGCTCACTCAGTCAATTCCTAAGGATATTTTCCATCAATTTTTTGAGAACAAGCAAGCAAAGAAATTATGGGATGCATTGGAAAAGAGGTATGATGGTAATGCATCATTAAAATCTCTAAAGGCTAAAGCATTTAAGAAGGAGTTTGATAACTTCTCGTCAATGGGAAAGGAGAGCTTGGGTGATGTAATTGATCAGTTCTATCACTTAATGACTGAGCTGCACACTCATGGAGTCACCACTTCTATGGAAAACAAAGTCTCAAACTTTGTAGATGGGTTGCCTGAAAAGTGGGTTTCATTTGTCTCCAACCTCAGACAGAATGATATGCTCACAAAGTTAGACATCAATGACTTCATTCTAAAGCTGAGAGAGGAGGAATTGAGGATGAAGTACAGGGCACAAAAGTCTACTTATGACCAGAACCCAGCCTTGTACAACTCAACTCCATAAGCCAAAACGTCTGGAGCTCCACTACAAAAAGCTTTTGTGTCGAGTTCAGCTGGTCCATCTCAAGCCTCTTCTTTAGGATCTGACACGTTAGGGTCGTCTGGTACCCAATACATTGCACCTGAAGCAAATGCTACAAAACTGAAGACCGAGAATCTCGGGAATGTGACTTTTGAGGTAGCAAAGGAGCACATGGACCTCTTAGTAGTGGTAGTCCAATCCTATGATGGGCTAGTTGCTAGGAAAATTGGGAACTGCCATTTGGCAGATGAGGACTATGAGCAGGTAGATGAGACAGAGCTAGAGCGGATGGACATAATGTGGGCCTTAGCAAGTGTTTTCCGGAGAGCTAAGAAGTTTGTCAAGAAAACCGGACAGAACTTGGTTGCTACTAAAGACACAACCTTCGGTTTTGACAAGTCCAAGGTTACCTGCTTCAACTGTGGGGAAAAGGGGCACTTCAAACGTGAGTGTGTGAAGCCCAAAAAGACAGGAAATAGGAATCTTTTCTCATCCTTCAATCATTAGGACAAACCCACAAGTAGTCCTACTTCGTCAAGCAAGGATCCTAAAGCCTTGACTGCTCATGATGACGAAGGACAAGATTGGAGCTTTCGATTTGTGTCTCCGAGAGAATCCAACATTGCTAGTGTCAAGGACTTAGTTGACGACTCAGCAAGTGAGGGTGATATTGCAGTGGAGCTCGTGATGTCAAATATTGACGAAACTGCAACTGTGGTTGATCACCTGCCTAAAGAAGGGACAAGTTCAACAAGTTCAGAATCACCAGAACCAGAAAAGTCAAACTCCACTTTGATGGCTGATTCATCCACTCCCTCTCAGGTAACTTCCACTACTCAATTTTTCAATAATCATGCTTGTTCTGATTGTAATAAATTTAGGGAAAGAATTAATTTGAAATTTTCTAGGTTATTAGATCACAATGATAGCTTAGTAAATGATTTACAACTGTGCACAGAATCAAATAGAATTCTAAAACAAAATGAGCATAGTTATAAAGAAAAGATAGAATTTTTGAACAAACAACTTAGGGAAACCGAAGTTGTAGCTTTTAACCAAGCTAATGACATTAAGTACTATTTGAACTCCCTTGAAGACACAAAAAAACAAAAGGCAGTTTTGAAAGTAGAAGTAAATTCCTTAAAGCAAAAACTGTATAGTTGGACAAGTTCCTCTCACATTGTCCAACACTTAGTGAGAGAACGCAACAATGGGGAGGGTTTGGGTTATAAAGTGGTACCACCACCACATGAGACCTTGATGAATGCTAAAAGTAAACCAATAAATAACAATCCAATCAAGGATCATGTGGTGTCCACTCCCCTAGTAAGTGATCTAGATTCCACATGTAAACCTAATGAATCTGGCACTAAGCTAAAGGAGGCCACATCAAAATCACAAGGTAAAATGCCTTGTGTCAATCTGGACAAACAATTTGAAAAGGTTAAAGTCAAGTCTGGTTCAACAAAGTCTAATTCTAAACCCAAAAAGACCAAACAAGTTAACCACCCTCGTGCTTCATGTTTAAGTCCAGAGAAACAAGAAGGAAAAGATGTTAAAAATATTCAAACAATTAATTTTGTTAAAGCAGATAAAACATCTAAGCAAGAAATGTCAAAATCCAAACAAAACAATGTCACACGTGTGTCCCACACTTCTCCACAGAAACATTTAAATCATCAAGTTGAAAGCAGATCATGCTACAATTGTGAAAAGTATGGACACATTGCGTCTTATTGTCCTTATTATCAGACGCCAAAGAAGAAGGTTGAACTTTATCACACTAAAGTAAGCTCTTCCAAAAGAAGATCCATGACTCCACCAAAAAGAGTCAGTGAACCTAAAGTTTAACCTATCAACCAGTCGTCTGTTTATCACCAACAGGCCTTACATAAGACTGGCTTATGGAAAGAGAAATATGTCCATGAATCTGATAATGAGAACAAGAAGACCATAGATCTTCCCTCACCCTCAAAAGGTCAATGGGTGGAATTTATGATGCGTGATGCCTCTGGGTCACCCAAGCCAGTTAAGGCTTTGGTCCCTAACCTCAACTAATGATTTCCATTGAATGTGCAGGGTGTTCGCTATAGTGCTGAAACAAATACTTGGATCGTAGATAGCGGAGCATCTAGGCCCATGACTGGAAACCAGGTACTCCTGTCAAATGTCAAACAAATTAAAGGAGGTCATGTTTCCTTTGTGGGAAATAAAGGAGGTTACATTACAGCTCAAGGGGAGGTAGGGAACGAGAAAGTAAAGTTTGATAAGGTAAACTATGTTCAACAAGTTCAAAACAATTTACTTTTATGTGTCCTAAATATGTGACAAGGGAAGGTAGTTTTTGATAACAAAAAGTGTTATGTCCTGACAAAGGACTATATGATCTCGGAGTACCAAGTCTTAATGTCTGCCTCAAGATATAATGACCTTTATGTCTTGGATCTATCAAAGGCCTCTACAACGGATCATCAGGTATAGTGCTTCTTATCAAAAGCTATCGAGAAGGATTCAATCTCCTGGCATAGGAGAATGGGGCACATCAATCGACGGAAGATGAATCAATTGATCCAGAATGATCTAGTGCGGGGAGTAAACGTCAAAAACTTCCAACTCCCGGATTTTTGTGTCGCCTGTAAGAAAGGCAAACAGACAAAGAAGTCTCATAAGGAAAAGAACGTTCATTCCATTGAACTGCCTCTTGAGCTTCTTCATATGGATCTGTTTGGTCAGTCAGTACAAGAAGCATCATAGGCGACTTGTACTGCTATGTAGTTATAGATGACTACTCAAGATTCTCTTGGGTGATGTTTTTGAAATCAAAATCAGAAACATTTGAGTCATTCAAAGAGTTAGTAACTACACTAGAGTATCTTTACAAGCTAAAGGTAAGACAGGTACGCTCAGACAACGGATGCGAGTTCCAAAACCAATGGATGGATGCTTTCTGCAAAGAAAAGAGAATTGTGCATCAGTTCACGTCCGCCTACACTCAGATGAATGGTGTTGCTGAGAGAAAGAATTGCAGCTTAATAGAGACAACACGGACAATGCTAGCAGACTTGAAGCTGCCTATCCAATTTTGGAATGAGGCAGTTGCCAATGCGTGTTACACATTAAATCAAGTTTTGGTAGTTAAACGTCATGGCAAGACGTGTTACGAGTTACTTCAACGACGTAAACCAAGTCTAGAGTATCTCGAACCGTTTGGCGCACCGTGCACACTACTGAAGAAAAATCAGGAGGGAAAGTTCAGCGAGAAGGCTGAAGAAGGAATATTTCTTGGATACAACATACCGAATAAGAGAGTCTACAACAACTCAACGGGTCAAGAAGAAGTGTTGTGTAATGTTGACGTTTAGAGTTACACCACCCCTCCTGCTGGAAAAGGACCCGCTTTCTTTTTCGACTGTGATGGATTCTTCAAGTCCTTCAACATCCCTCTCTCCACCTCTGACGATGACTTGGCAACCAAAATGATGTTTGAGGTCTTAAACACACCATCACAAGACATCACATCATCTAGTTCACAAGGTGGATCGTCTAACCAGTCAGGGGGAGCACTCGAGGTAAGTGACTCCTCCTCTGACGAAGAAGTTGTGGAGAATGACCAGAACAATCAGGGGAAACAGGTTCCCATTCCTGCAAGTCCACAAGCATCTAACATTGATGCCTTTGAGTCTTCAGAACCTCACACTCCTTCTGTCTCAGATACAGAACCAAATGTTTATAATCTTGGTTCTGAGGTAGTTGTTCCCACCACTCCTGGATCACGCCTAAATGTCTATCATCCTGTGGACAACGTCATTGGGGATGTCAGATCAGGAATTCAGACTAGAAATGAACTATATTCAACTGATTATGCCTCGGTAATGGAAAAAGGATACCTTCACGATGGTGCTTACCGTTGTTTTGTGTCTCAGTTTGAGCCAAAATACGTTAGTGAAGCCTTAAATGATGAGGCATGGGTCAGTGCCATGCAAGAAGAACTTCTTCAGTTCAAGAAGTTAGGTATATGGACACTGGTTGATAGACCTAAAGGTGCTAAAGTCATTGGTACCAAATGGGTCTTGAAGTGTAAAAAAGATGATCAAGGTGTCATCATCAAGAACAAGGCTCGACTTGTAGTTCAGGGATTTCGACAAGTCGAGCGAATAGATTACAATGAAGTATTTGAACCTGTGGTGAGAATGGAAGCCATCCGTATCTTCCTAGCCTATGCCTCTTACATGAAGATTAAAGTCTATCAACTAGATGTAAAGAGTGCATTTCTTCATGGTGAAATCCGAGAAATAGTGTATGTTAGTCAACCCGAAGGATTTGAGGATCCATATCATCAGGACAGAGTTTACAAACTA
>BJCM01116847.1:0-10683 GCA_018326385.1 Flaveria bidentis | reverse complement strand
AGATTCATAATTATATAATATATAAAAACTAAATCTAAAAAGTTATTCGAGCGAAACCGAGCGAGCGACAAACGAGCGTACCTTTGCTTGTGCTCGGTTCGTTTTCAAATCGAACCGAGCCGCTCGGTTCGTTTACAACCGAGCCAAAATTCGAACGAGCAAAAATCCGAAATTTTTTCGAACGAGTTCGAGCGAGTTTCGAACGCCGAGCTATTTGAACAGCCCTACTTACGGCAGATTAGGGTTCGTGAAAAATCGTATTTTTGTGTCAAAGTACCAAAAATTTTCAAAACCAGCAGCCTTCAATCGCACGATTGACTCAATCGCACGACTGAACTCATTCGCACCTCCCATACGCACGATTGAACTCAGTCGCCCATCCATTCATACGACTGAACAATCTCATTCGCATTGTTCATCCGCATTTGTCCAATCGCATGACTGTTCATCCGCATTTGTCCAATCGCATGATTGGCTCAACCGCATTTGTTCAATCGCACGATTGATTCATTCGGACCTCTCCATTCGCACGAGTGAATAAGTTTCAGTTTGAAATTCAAAGTTAATAAAAATGGAAGATCAGTACTCAGTGTTTATTGCCGGTAGGGATTCACGGATCCAGAATCTATTGCTTCTGGAGAATGAAATTGGGAATCACAATAAGCCTCCTATGCTCATAACGTTAGATGATTACCCACAATGGAAGCAAAGGTTCGAGATATACCTAAATGGAGTTGATCCCAATCTATAGGAATCAATCGAGACAGGTTATAGCATGCCGGTTGGTGCTGATGGAGTTAAACTTACCTTGGGTGGGATGACTGATAGCCAAAAGGTGAAGTACAATGCAGAGAAGAAGGTGTATGCTTTGTTGACTCAGTCAATTCCTAAGGATATATTCCATCAGTTTTCTAAGAACAAATAAGCCAAGAAGTTATGGGAGGCTCTTGAAAAACAGTATGACGGGAATGCGACGTTGAAGGCATTAAAGGCAAAGGCTTTGAAGAAGGAGTTTGATAACTTCTCTTCGATAGGAAAAGAGAGCCTGGAAGACATCATCGACTGTTTCTACCACTTGATGAGTGAGCTGCACACTCATGGGGTAACCACGTCCATGGAAGAAAAGATGTCGAGTTTTGTAGATGGATTGCCAGAGAAATGGGTTTTGTTTGTGTCAAATCTAAGACAGAATGATATGCTGGCAAATTTGGATATTAACGATTTCATTCTAAAGCTGAGACAGGAAGAGTTGAGGATGAAGTACAGGTCTTAAAAAGGATTATATGATCAGAACCCGTCACTTTATAACTCATCTCCCACTCCAACAAGTTCAGGAGCACCACTTCCAACGGCATTCGTGTCCAGTTCAGCCGCTCCTTCTCAAGCCACTACTTCAGGATCTGACACGTCAGGGTCATCTTGCACCCAATATATAGCACCTGAAGCAAATACTACGAAATTGAAGACCGAGAATCTCGGTAATGTTACTGTAAAGGTGGCAAAGGAGCATATGGATCTCCTAGCAGCTGTAGTTCACTCCTATGATGGTCTAGTTAAAGGAAGATTGGAAACTGCCATCTCGCCGATGAAGACTACGAGCAGGTAGATAAAACTAAACTCGAAAGAATGGATATCATGTGGGCGTTGGCTAGTGCTGTCCTGAGGGCGAAGAAATTTGTAAAAAAGACGGGACAAAACTTGATAGCCACCAAAGACACTACCTTTGGTTTCGATAAAACCAAAGTTACCTATTTTAATTGTGGAGAGAAGGGGTACTTCAAGCTTGAATGTGTTAAGCCCAAGAAGACAGGTAATGGTAATCCATTCTCAACCTTCAATCGTCAAGACAAATCCACAAATGGTGCTACCTCGTCAAACAAAGACACTAAGGCCTTGACTGCACAAGACGACGAAGGGCAAGATTAGACCTTTCGTTTTGTATCTCCAGGAGAATCCAACATTGCTTGTGTTGAGGGTTTAGATGACGACTCTATAAGCTAAGGTGAAATCGTAGTGGAACTAGTGATGTCTAATAATAAAGAAACTGCAAATGTGGTCAATCATCTGAATGAAGAAGGTCTCAGAACAACATGTTTAGAATCACCAGCAACCGAACAGTCAAACTCTGCTATGATGGCTGATTCAACCGAATCTTCTCAGGTAAGTACCAAAGACCAACTTTTTGATAGTCATGCCTGTAATGAATGTAATAAATTTAGAGAAAGCATAGACTCAAAATTTGCTAGGTTATTAGATCATAATGATGGCTTAGTAAATGACTTACAACTATGAACAAAAGCAAACCAGATTTTAAAACAAAATGAGCACAGTTATAAAAAGAAAATAGAACTATTAAATAAACAACTAAGGGAAACTAAAGTTATTGCTTTTAATCAAGCAAATGGCATAAAGTTCTATTTAAACTCCCTAGAAGAAACTAAGAAAGAAAAAGTAATTTTGGAAGTCGAAGTAAATTCATTAAAACAAAAACTGCACAGTTGGACCAGTTCTTCTCACATAGTCCAGCACTTGGTGAAAGAACGTAACAACGGGGAGGGTTTGGGTTACAAAGTTGTACCACCACCACACGAGACAGTGTTAAATGCTAAATGCAGACCGGTAAACAAAAATCCTATTAAGGATCATATGGTGTCCACTAAACAGAAGGAGACCACTTTGAAGTCGAAAGATAAGATGCCTATTGTTAATTTGGATGAACAATATGAAAAGGTAAATGTAAAGTCAAGTTCAAACATGTCTAATTCTAAACCCAAAAAGACCAAACAAGTTAACCAATCACGTGCACCATGTCTTAGTCCAAATAAACAAAAGGGTAAAGATGTTAAACATGTTCAAACAATGAATTTTGTTAAAGAAGCTAAGACATATAAACAAGAAGTGTCAAAACTCAAACAGACTAAAGTCACACCTGTGTCACACACTTCCCCACCGAAGCAGTTCCACCAACATGTAGAAAGTAGATCATGCTACAATTATGGAAAGTATGGACACATTGCTTCTAACTGTCCTTATTATCAGACACCAAGAAAGAAAATTGAACTTCATGATCCTAAACCAAGTTCTTCAAAAAGAGGTTCTATCACTCTACCAAAAAGAACTAGTGAACATAAAGTTCAATTCGTAAGCCAGTCATCCGTTTATCACAAATAGGCCTTACACAAAACTAGCTTATGGAAAGAAAAATCAAGTTCAGTGTCTGATAATGAGAACAAGAAGAAGAATGATCTGCCCTCACCCTCAAATGGACAATGGGTAAAATTTATGATGTGTGATTCCTCCGGGTCACCCAAGCTAGTTAAGGCTTGGGTACCTAACCTAAACTAATCATTTCCTTTGAATGTGCAGGGTGTCCGCTATAATGCTACTACAAATACCTGGATTATTGATAGTGAGGCATCAAGGCACATGACTGGAAACCTGTCTCTCTTGTCAAATGTCAAACAAATTAAAGGAGAACACCTTTCATTTGCCGGAAATAAAGGAGGTTATATCATAGCACAAGGCGAAGTGGGAAACAAGAAAGTCAAGTTTGACAAGGTCAACTACGTTCAACAATTACAAAATAACTTGCTTTTTGTATCCCAGATTTGTGACAAAGGATACAATGTAGTCTTTGACAACAAGAAGTGCTATGTGTTAAAGAAGGAGTATGTAATACCGGAGGATCAAGTCTTAATGTCAGCTTCAAGATATAATGATTTATATGTCTTGGACCTATCAAAGGCCTCCACAACCGATCATCAAGTACAATGCTTCTTGTCAAAGGCAACAGAGAAAGACTCCATCTCCTGTCATAGGAGAATGGGACACATTAATCCACGGAAGATGAATCACTTGATCCAGAATGATCTAGTGCGTGGAATAAATGTCAAGAACTTCCAATTACCGGATTTTTGTGTCGCATGTAAGAAAGGCAAACAGACAAAGAAGTCTAATAAGGCAAAGAAAGTTCACTTAATTGACCTGCCTTTTGAGCTCCTTCACATGGATCTGTCTGGCCCAGTTAGTACAAAGAGCATTGCGGGCGATTTTTACTGCTATGTAGTTACGAATGATTACTCAAGATTTTCTTGGGTGATGTTTCTGAAATCCAAATCAGAGACATTTGAATCATTCAAAGAGCTGGTAACTACATTGGAGTCAATCTACAAGCTTAAGGTAAGGCAAGTTCGCTCAGACAACGTTACCGAGTTCAAGAACCAGTGGATGGAGGCATTCTGCAAAGAAAAAGGAATGGTGTACCACTTCACATCTGCCTACACTCCTCAAATGAACGGGGTTGCTGAGAGAAAGAATCAAAGCTTGATAGAGACAGCCCGGACGATGCTCGCAGACTCGAAGCTGCCTATCCAATTTTGGAACAAGGCAGTAGCTAACACATGTTATACCCTCAATCGAGTCTTAGTGGTCAAACGTCACGGTAAGACGTGCTATGAGTTGCTCCAACAACGTAAACCAAATCTAGAGTACCTCGAGCCATTTGGTGCACCATGTACACTGCTGAAGAAAAATCAGTCAGGGAAGTTCAGCGAGAAGGCCGAAGAAGGAATTTTCTTAGGATACAAAATACCGAATAAGAGAGTTTACAACAACTCAACGGGTCAAGTAGAAGTGTGGTGCTACGTTGTTGTACAGAGATACATCACCCCCTTGCTGGAAAAGGACCCTCTTTCTTTTTCGACTATGATGGATTCTTTAAGTCCTTCAACATCCCTCTTTCCCCTCTTGAGAATGAGTTATCGACCAGAATGATGTACGAGGTGTTAAATACACCATCATTGGACCCGACGACCTCAGCGTCACAAGGTGAGTCTTCTAGTTCTTCAGGGGGAGCACTTGAGGTAAGTGACTCCTCCTCTGATGATGAAGACGTGGCAAATGCTCAGGTGGATCAGGAGGAACAGTTTCCTACTACTACAAGTACACAAACATCAAATTTTGATGCCTCTAACACTTCGGAACCTCACACTCCTACTGCCTCAGATACTGAACCTGGTACTTACAATCTGGATAATGAGGTAGTTGTTCCCACCACTCCTGGATCACGACTAAATGTTTATCATCCTTTGGATAATGTCATTCGATATGTTCGGTCTAGAGAACAAACAAGAAATCAGCTATACTCAGCTGATTATGCCTCAGTAATGGAAAAGGGATATCTTCACGATGGTGCATATCGATGTTTTGTGTCTCAATATGAGCCAAAATATGTTAGTGAAGACCTAAACGGCGAGGAATGGGTGAGTGCGATGCAAGAAGAACTTATTCAATTCAAGAAGTTAGGAGTATGTACATTAGTGGATAGACCTAAAGGTGCTAAGGTCATTGGCACCAAATGGGTCTTGAAATGCAAGAAAGATGACCAAGGAGTCATAATAAGAAACAAGGCTTGACTTGTAGTTTAAGGATTTCGACAAGTCGAGGGTATTGATTACAATGAAGTCTTTGCACCTATGGCGAGAATGGAAGCAATCCGTATCTTCCTAGCCTATGCATTTTACATGAAGATTAAAGTTTATCAACTAGATGTAAAGAGTGCATTCCTTCATGGTGAAATCTGGGAGACAGTGTATGTCAGTTAACCTGAAGGATTTGAGGATCCATACCATCGGGATAGAGTTTACAAGCTGGATAAGGCTCTCTACGGGCTCCACCAAGCCCCTAGAGCATGGTATGAAAAGCTCTTGACTCATCTTGTGAAACATGGTTTTCGCAGAGGAGTGATTGACTATGCACTATTCATCAAAGAAAAGGATGGTGACTTACTGCTAGTTCAGATCAATGTTGATGACATAATCTTTGGTTCCAAAAATGAAACATTATGCAAATAATTTGAAGCAGTAATGAAAGCTGAATTTGAGATGAGTGCCATGGGAGAGATGAAGTTCTTTCTCGGGTTACAGGTAGATCAGACACCAAATGGAATATTTCTACATCAGACCAAGTATGTAGGTGATATCCTAAGTCGGTTTGATATGTAGAATGCTTCGGCAGTTGGGACTCCACTTGCTACAAACCACGATGTGGCACCCGACGAAAATGGTGATCTGGTGGATGCCACCATGTACCAAGGAATGATCAGTTCCCTCATGTACCTCACTGCCTCACGACCTGATATCATGTACGTGACATGTCTCTGCTGCAGATATCAGGCGAAACCGAAAGTCAACCATCTCATAGGAGTCAAAAGGATATTTCGTTATCTGAAGGGTACTCCACACTTGGGTTGTGGTATCCTCATGACGATGACTTTGAGCTTACAACGTATAGCGATTCGGATTATGGCGGCTGCAAAATGAACTACAAGTCAACTTCAGCAGGATGTCAATTCTTTGGGAGAAGATTAGTCACGTGGCAGTGTAAGAAGCAGGCATCGGTTGCTCTGTCAACTTGTGAAGCAGAATACGTTGTTGCTGCAAGCTGCTGTTCACAAATCATCTGGATTCAACAGCAAATGCAGGACTACGATTTGAAATTCTCTAACACTCCTATATTTATTGATAATTCTGCTGCTATAGCCGTAACTAAAAATTATGTCCAACATCCTAAGACCAAACACATTGGAATTAAATATCACTTTATACTTGATTGTTTTGAAAAGAATTTAATCGATGTTGTTAAAATTAATACAGACTTTCAACGTGCTGACCTCTACACAAAAGCTTTTGATAAACCAAGATTTTTATATCTATTAGAGGTCAACAACGTGAAAAAGAAATGTGAAGTGATTCCAGAAGATGACAGTACCCAGTCCGAAGAGTAGAGTCAAATTTTATTTTATTTTATTTTATTTCTTCGCCTATTAAAATTCTAAACGCAAAAACATTTTCGGTTTTATAATTTTAGGGGGAGAATAGGTTAGATTAGTATTGAAATTTTCGTTTTATTAAAAAAACGAGGGAGGAGGATAGCTTAGCTAAAAGGAAAGAAATCAAATCTGTGATACTGATTCAACGAATTTGGAAAATGATAGTACACATGAAACAGTTTAATTTGGGATTTTAAAAGGTTTAACTACTCATGATGCAAATTCAAAGTTAAGTCAGAATAGTCAAAGCAAAATAAATGGAAAAATGATAGTTAACTAGTACGCTGCTATGGTAACATAGAGAAAGTAGACCTAGAGATTGTTAGCGCATTAGATAATGTGTCGGTAGATTCAACACAATAGATAAATAGACCTCATTGGTGATTTCAAGCTCAAATTAAGTTGTTCAACAAGCTGTGGGTTTCCATCATATCCATGGTTAACACAATCAACGAAGTTCCAATAAGGGGTGACGATCAAAATAAACGCCACAAATGTGTGCGGATGACCATAAAAAATGAGCAAAGCACATCAAAAACGCAAAAAGCAATCAAGCTAATAACCTATGTTATTAGTGAAATTTTGTGCAAAAAGAAAATAATTGCTCAAACAAGAAGATAGGTTGTGTGCCTCTCTGTTGTGCGGTGGCACTGACTTGAGGATAAGCATAACCTAAATAATCTAGAATTCATTGTTGTTTGCGCCTCTCTGCTGTGCGGTGGCACTGACCTGAGGCTTAGCATCTATTTGAAAGCTCTTAGAATAGTTTCTTCTTGTAAAATACCCGTAGACCGCTCAAAAATCTCCTGAGAAACGTTGATTACCATACAAGCGTGGGATCCACAAATTCTTGTTGAAATAATTAAACCTTAAATCATCACCAATGAGTGTCAAAAATCTGTGTATGGATCTAAGAGGACAAGTATACTAACAATCATCGTGAGCTGCAACTCTTGAAAGTCAAAATCATTGTGTGCATCGTGTAGCTCTAGTATGATTTCCTAAAACTGTTGTTGTCTATCAGTGAAAACAAGGATCAAGCATCAAAATTGTTTTTTAAAGCGTCCCAAGTGAGTCTGATATACTTGTATGATTCCAAAATGAATCATACCAGAAATGATTAACTGGAATTGAAGCTATGCTATCCATGAAGTAAAATCAACTAGAATTCTTCTAATAGGTTGTATTTCATCTCTAATCAAGAATACAAAAATATGTCTTGTTATTGTTCTTAATTTCAAAGTTTTTCTGTTTAATTTTAGTAAAGTGTAATGTAAGAGTCGGACTCAACAACTCATCGTAATCTGTGAATCACTCACTAAAATGAGTCACGTTTGAGGTGACAAATTCGTTTTATGTAAAAGGATCACATCCGAGGTGATCAATAGTGCTTTTCAAACTAAAAGGGTCATGTCTGAGATGATCATCACTGACAATGTTCTATCTATTGTATAAAAGGATAAGTTTTAAAAGTGCATAAGGTTAAATGAACAAGTCTGAGTCATTCGCACGACTGGACCATAAGTATGGTCCTGTCGCACGAACGAAGCAATGAGATTGAACCATTTGCACGATTGGATCATGAGTATGAACCAAACGCATGAATGGTAGTGACCGACTGAGTCAGTCATCTGACTGAACCCCAGTCGGACGAACGAAGCTGACCGAATGAGTCAGTCGCACGACTGAAACCTAGTCGCACGACGGACTTTGACCGACTGAGCAAGTCGCACGACTGAGCCCCAGTCACACGAATCAAGAGTGCCAATAGGTTCAGTCGCACGACTGAAGGATCCTAGTATAAATAGAGGGGGAGTCGGTCGCAGACACTCATCACCCCTAAATTTCCCCTAAATCGCACAAAAGCAATACCACTTTACCCAAATTTCTTATTAGTGATTTAGCACCCTATTTGTGATACTCACTGATTCCGCATCGTTTCTACAAGTAATGCGAGACTAGATTCGATCAAAATGCTCAGATTAAGCAAGCGCTAAATGTTCAAATCGGTTAAAAACAAATACCAAGACATGACCTTTAAATAAAACACTTATCAGATTAAGCAAGCACTAAGTGTTATTTTGATGGATTGCGAGTAAAATGAGACTAACCTGAACATTTAACATCAAGTATTGATCAAAAATCGATTCCACAGTACGGAACAAAGACGTAATGCGAATGGACACACTGATGAACTTCAATCGCACAATTGAATTGGGAAAATGACACAATCGCACAAATGAACCATGCGTATGAACTCAGTCGCACGACTGATTCAACTGCATAGAACAGCATACGACTCAGTTGAGTCGCAGGTTCATTCGCACGACTGAGCTCATTCGCACGACTAAGACTCAGTCGGATTGTCCATTCGCACGATAGAATAAAATGATTCAAGTTCATTAAAATTCAAGTGTCATTCACTTACACAAAATCTAATGATTATTTATCTTGTGTAATAGAAACATGGAGAGTCGATGGACTATGAGCACAAAGCATAACTTGTGTGCTCATTTGGACGTCACCTCACAAAATGCCGCTAATTTTGCTGGGATCATCGCCTTCCTACGGAGATCGAGGATCTTTAAGGCTATATCTACTTCGTGCACACCTTATAGATCGATTCAATAGGCATTCTAGGAAAGTGCCATTGTCGACAGGTCTGCTGAACCGCATCGGATTAGGAGTACCATATTTGGTGAAGTGATAGAGATCAGTGAGGAAGACCTGAGGAGGGTGTTAGAGTTGGGAGATGACAGTGACTGCCCTATCAGACTTCATCCATTGACTGTCCGTGGTTGCTTTTTTCGGGCTAAGTACTCAGGGGAAATAAACGTAGGTGTGCTCAACAAGAGCAACCTGTGCCCCCAACTCAAGTACTTAGCCCATGTGCTGTTGAAGTGTATTGCCTCGAGGAAGGGAGGATTTGATGAGATGTCTGATCAGATCCAGAATGCCTATGTGGCTCTGGTACTGAATCATCCATTCAGCTTCTCACGGATGATCTTCAACTACTAGGTCGAGAACCTAGAAGCCAAGGGCAAGGAGGGCTTCTGTATGTATCCTCGGTTCCTCTAGATATTTATCGACCAAAAGCTACCCTCACTGCCCAAAGAGAGTGATGATGTAGTGACACTAGAGGTCATGGAAGACACTACACTTGGGAGGATGAAGGTTTACCGGGGCAAGCAGGTGAAGCCCCCGGTAAGGAGGTTGTTTGGGCATCTGGCTCGGGATGATTACATGGTGCCAGCAAGGAGGAAGTGGTGCTACGACGATAGTGACTCGGACGTTGAGCATATTGCTCTACCCTCCGATGACTTCGATGGTGATGACCACGATGCTGATCAGGGAGGTGATAATCAGGGTGGACCCAAGTATGCTCCCATTCACCCTGATTTCCAAATGGAGGAGGAGGAGGAGTCTGATGAAGAGCCTCTGGTGTGAACGCTGGGGAGCTGGGTCGTAGCCACGGGGAGAGGTCTTAGGGCAGTTGGTGGACTCCACGGGGAGTCCGGGGCTGCTGCTGTTGCTAATACAGATCCATCATATACCCCGGACCCGTCCAGCAGCCAAGGGGGAGCCACTGTGTCTAAGGGCTCGAGGAGGAAGAGAATGGCTCACCCCTATGGCAAAAAGGGGAAGAGGCCAAGATTTACAGTGACCACATCCACTCCTATGCCACTGCCACCACTACTTCCACAACCACCACCACATCCACCACAGCTACAACCACCACTACCACACCCCCTACCACCACTTCCACTCTCCCATCCACCTCTACTACAGCCAACCCTTCACCACCCACTCATATATAGGGCTGTAAACGAGCCGAGCCGAGCCAGGATGGGTTC
>BJCM01116846.1:0-19965 GCA_018326385.1 Flaveria bidentis | reverse complement strand
AAAAGGCACCTGATGGTACCCTTTGTAAGCATCCAAGAAAAATTTTAGGGGAAAACTTACTAGGGAATCCACCTTTAGGTCTATATCTGGGAGTGGGTAGCAATCCTTAGGGCATGCAATGTTAAGGTCTTTAAAGTCATTGCACATCCTCCATGTATTGTCACTCTTCTTCACAATTACTGGGTTGGCCACCCAGGTCTGATAACGTACTTCTCTAACAATGCCTGCTTTCAGCAGCTTTTTAACTTCCTCAACCATGGCTTGACTTCGTTCTTGGCCCATGTGTCGACGTTTCTCGATGTCTGGCTCCTTTGATGAGCGCGTGTACAACTTTTTTTTGGCCGTGTCACGGGGGACAACCTTCATGTTGGAGGATTGCCATGCAAAAAAATCCAAGTTATGTGGTAGCAGATGGTGAAGTTGTTCTTTAGTGCCATCTCCCAATTGCCTCCCGATGGTGATCTTTTGCTCTGGGAAGAGAGGGTTGATTACCCACTATTCCAATATTGGGCACACAGGTTCATCCTCTCCGGTTGACGTCCCTGGGGTGATTGCCTTTACATATTCGCATTCTTTGCTAGAATATATAATGACAACCCCGGTTGGGGTGATGAACTTAATTGTGGTGTGGGCTGTTGATATGACTGCTCCAAGCATGCACAAACTTGGTCTTCCAAGTAGAACATTATGAGATGAATCTAACCGCACGACCAGGAATGTCATGGTGACTTTCCGTCATCCTGTTTTGTTGCCTATTGCGACTAGTAATTGTATCTGGCTCAGAGTCCCTACCACCTCCTGCAAAACTAGTGAGTTGGTGTGTACTTGTGTCTAGATTCCTTCTAATTTCCTCATCAGGTTGCAAGAAACAGTGTTCGTACATAATTTCTAAACTACTTCTGGTATCTACATATATTCTGTGTACCTGATGTCTTGTGATAATGGCCAAAATTGTCAGAGGACAGTTGGCAAAGCTCCTGCCATGTATTGGAGGGAATGAAATTTCTTATACCATCCAAGGTTCCATGTGATCAGAGTGACGCTTGACATTGAAGTTTGCAATTCTCATCACAATTATATCCTTTCTTTTGTCGGCGTCTTTAGTTCTCTTAATAGGTGTGCAAGCTTCTAGGTTTTTATTGCTAGCTCGATCTAGCGTTGTAAGAAGAAGCAGTCAGCTGTTGCCTATCCATTTTCTTTGTGGAATTCACAGTACTTGTTCGTATCTCTTTTTACTCCTGGCTTCAACGGTATGGGCTTGGTGAAGTTAATGTTTTATGTGGCTAGGATTTTTCTTGGGGTTTTAATCAAAGGTGGGAGGGTCACATTGGGACCCTGCGGGTTCCTGATTGGGGGTGTACAATGAGGCTGAAAAGAAGGGCTCTGTTAAGGGTATCATGGTTTCTCCCATGACCTCAAGCCTCCTGGCCTCTTCTGTGTGTTCCACACTGGTGAAACAAGTTTCTTCGGTGTCCTATCTTTCAATTGTTCACATGCCCTCTTTCCCCTGACGAATTCTTTTGCTCCCTCTAGCATCTCGTCTACTATCTTTGGGAGATGTTCATGGAATCTTTCAACTAGTTGGTCGTTTCTTACTCCATGGATGAAGGGTAGAATTCAGATTGTTTCTATAGCTCCATGGACTTTTGTGTTTTCCTTCGAGTACCTTGTGATAAAGTTTTCAATTGACCTGGTTGGGTCTTTGGCCGATAACCTTTGTTGACTGAAGTTTCTTATGAAATCATCTTCTAACTCTTCGAAACTGCCAATCTCTCCCACTGGGAGGCTATCAAACCATACCCTAGCTGCACCAGCCAGGGTCTGAGCAAACTTGTGGCACCACACATGGATTGACCATTGCTCTACCTCAGCAGCCCCTACAAAGATTGCAAGATGATCATTTGGGTCCCCCAAACCATTGTAATTCCCACATTGGATGGCATTTTGAGCTTTAGGGGGAAGTGAATTCCGCTATTCTCGGTATGAACTTGGATCATGCTCACGCTATCTAGGGTCTGTATGGTTTGCTAAATTCATCATCCGCTTCCATCTTTCCTCCGGTTATAACTGCATCTTGGTTCATCATTGTCTTTGTTTCGTCATTGATGTTTTTTGCCTTATCACCTTGGTTATCTTCCTCTTCCTCATGGTTCCTACGTCCTGGGGTTTCTTAATACTCTAGGCGCATTTGGATTTCCCTTAGGCGTTGTTCCCTTTCTTCTTGTTCCAACATAGAGAGAATTTGCTCTCAGTTATTGCTGATGAAATATGGGGTGATGACATTGCCATCATTGGTGTTATCCCCTATGGTGGTGCCTACTCGGAGGTAGTGATGTGTGGATTCTCAGTGTTGTTGGCATTTTTTGGTGTGTGGTTCTTGGCCTGAATCCATGGTGGTGGGTTTTGGGTCAGGTCGGGGTCTTGCGGAGGGCACCAAATGTTTCTACACCAATCTTAATCAAGAGATTAAGGACTAGGAGGAGTGCAAGAATAGGGCTGCCACTAGAGATTAGGCTGCGACTTGACTTGGGTTTCGGCTGGAAAGAGTACTTAAGGTCCGGCTATGGCCGGGCTTGGACTTCAGCTGTGGAAAGTATCTGCGAGACAAAGAAAACATCGTAAGCCTCATCACGGGAAGAAAGGATTTCTCCCCATGACCACACTCCGGCATGAGGATAAGTATGTATGCCAAGGGAATTCAAAGAAAGAGTTTAGTAAGTGGCTGATTGAAATGAAAGTGTCAAGAGAGAATACTTTCTACCTGTAGAATGAAAGAAGTATTTATAGTACTTGTGGATGGAGAAAAAATATGTCTTGGTTCTATTTTTAGGAGTCTATGGTCAACGAACCGAGTCTGAAATCCCCTAGCCAAAAAGTTCTATACTTTTTTGATACAAAGGGTTTTTGACTAAGGATTAATGTTATTTGTCTTTGTAGTTGACTTTGGATGTTTTGTGGGCTACTCTGATCCTCTACCTGAGTTAGGTTTTTGGCTTTGTGTGTTTTGTTGTTATATGCTATTTTCTTATTCCTTCATAACCAATGATAGACTTTTGTTGTCATACTTTCATGAAGATTTTCTAAGTGTTCAATCATGAAAACTCAGCTTGTGCTCTTGTGTTTTGGTCAAATCCTCAGTCGCGGCTTGGGCTTATTCCTCCAGCCGCGGCCTGGGCGTGTACTCCTGATGACCGTGGTAGGGTTGTCCTGAGGGTGAGCCGCGACTAGGCTTTGCTGGAGCCTGTTGCTTCGCTTGAGATGCGGCTAGTGTCTCCCTTCTCAGGTGCGTATGCTGCTAGGGGTGTTATCCTAATCTTATTCTTAACGTTCTTGTTTTTTTAGTTTTTGGGGTGATACCCCTTCAAATAGCATGCCAAGAAGTGGATAGTAAAAGTTTGAGTTGCAAATGAAATGAAAATCAACCTCAAGATACAGTGGCGGAACTAGAAATTGTATAAGGGGATCAAAATCAAAATAGTATTGTTTTACATCCATAAATCGTTAGGGTACATCAATTACTAATTTTTATACCAATAGTTGGTAATGTGATCTTCATGGTCCCATGGCTTGAAATCATTGTCAAATTTGCTTCATTTTCAACACTTTCAAAAACCTCTTTTTCAACATAGTACACTAATGCATCTAAGAGAAAAATATGACCCAACTTGTTGTGTAAATTAGCCTTGATAAATTTCATTCTAGAAAAATATCTTTCAATAGTAGTTGTTTCTGCGGGCAAGACCAATGTTAACTCGATTACTCGATAGACTAGTTCATATGTAATGTGATACTTCATCTCGACCATTTTCTTTGCAAGTTCTCTAATATCATGAAGACCAGAAAAAACTTCATTGCTTTTCATATTTAAAATGTAGTTGAGTTGTATCCTTAGTCGTTATAAATCAAAGCCACTAAATTCCTCTAAATATAACTCAGCAAGTCGTAATATTTTTCTAAGTCAAAATTATGAAATGAATCTCTAGGATCCAGACACGCTATACATGTAAGTAACTTCGAGTTTGACCTTCATTGAGAAGAAGATCAACAACCTACATTGTGAAAAAATTATAAATTATAATATCATAAAATGTAATAAGTTAAACTTTATTAACTAAGATAACTAAGAAAAAAACACCTAATTAAAAATATCAACACGAAAATGGTGGAGTTATGTTTGTGGTTCATCATCAATTATCCTTCTAACTCGTCCTGGGATGACTTTTGTTGGATCAAGTAAGGCTGGTGCTATTAGATCTAGGAATAATAGGTGTAGATCCTTTTGTACAAGCTAAGAACTTTAATTAGTGATTATAATGAACATTTGTAATTTATTATTTTGATGTATGCATTATGTATATAGGTTAACCCATATATGTGTTGATTTGTATGACTGTAGGATAAAACATTAAACTTGGTCAATTTCGAAAATTGACCAAGTGTAAGAACATCTAAGGATGAACATTTTTGTTCTTCCGTAGATATCTTTCATACAAGAAATTCATCTAAAGATCTTCTACGAATAAAAATTGATGCAGATAAGCATACTACAAGATCAAAGATTCACTGATGAACAACATTACACATGGAGATACTCAAGTAAAGACTTCTACGGAAAATCAAACTCCTATGTAAGACAAAATTGTTGTGGAAGACAAAACACTTGTACTCTAAATAATACAAGTAATTCAAGTCAACAAGTCAAATATGGATTCGAAGAGATTCGTTGTTTCCTTAACAGAAACATGTGTGTCTATAAATATGAGTCCTAGGTTTCACATCAAACAGGGCGAATTGACGACAACATACAAACAACCACATCGTTCCACACGATCAACCAAACACAATACCCTGGCAGCCGTCACATCATCACACCAAAAATCATAAACACAATCATAAAATAGAATATTGTTGGCAATTATTATTTGATTCTTTACAATCATTAAGCAGTTTTAATGAACTACTTTTGATTCGAAACATGTTTTGCGTATTGATTGAAATCATTCAAGTGTTTCTTGTCTATATTTATTGTGTTTGATATTTAATATTTGATCAATTAAGCAACGATTAATGATGATTTTGCAATCATTAAATTGAAATCAATCTTACATTGATAATTCCTTAATAGCAATCCTTGGATTCACAAGTGGTATCAGTACCAAGTGCTCAGTGATTTAGATCGTTTGATCTATCGGTGTTAGAATTAATTAATTGATTACTTAATTCATTAGGTCTATCAGTTTTCTGACTAGATCTATAAATTTTAAGAAAAAATGTTTTGGTGTGAAGTGTTAATATTAAAAATTCGATAAAATAGTGATTTGTCTTTCAACGAGTACTGCTACATTGCTCAGTTAACATTGATCTATATTCACAGTTACTTGAATATAGATCTGTGTTATTGTTTGATATTCATTAACTGTTCTTTTAACTGAACAAAAAACATTAACAAAAATCCTTGATTTGATATTAATTATCAATAAGAGAATTGACTGATTTTTTATTTTTTCTACTTAGTTAATTCAATAATTAAGTTCCTATCATTTATCAGTCGTTAATACATAAGAAACTTTTTTTTAGTTAAGCTTTAATACTTAACTAAAATGAGTAACTTTGTTGGTGGATCATCATACCAACCTCCAAAGTTGGAAACAAAAGCAGATTTTAAGTCCTGGAACATCAAGTTCAAGAATCATGTGAATTGCACTGATTCTGACTTATGGGTGTCCATAACTGAATGTCCTTATATTCCACCCACTCTTGGGCCGGATTATAATGACAATAATCAACCCATAAGTACAAAAAATCTATCAGCTCAGGATGACAAAAAGGTTAAAGTCATATTAAAGCATACAGTCTTCTTAGTATGACTTTACCTGAAGAAATACTAGTTAGGTGTGAGAACTATAAAACAACAAATTCCTTGTGGAAGATACTTCATGCAATCTATGAAGGAAGTGATGAAATCAGAAGCATAAGGAAAGATACTCTCCACTCACAATATGAAACAGTTTATCATATTAAGGGTGAGTCAATTCCTCAATGACTTCACAGGTTTATGCAATTGGTAACCGAGATGAACATCTTGGAGCTAAAGTATACCAATAAGCAATTAAACAAAAAGATGCTCCATACTTTTCTAGAAAGTTAGAAGCAAACTGTGTCCATGTTCAAGAACACCCTTGATCTCAAAACCATTAGTTTAGATACATTGGTGGCTAAAGTTGAAACTCTTGAAATGGATGAGAAATCAAGAAACAAGAGTGTGGCAACAAATGTCACTCCTTAAAATTTTAAAGAAAGTAAAAGTGTTGGAAGTGCCTTTATTTCTAATGAGAATAACGACAAATCTTGTGCTATGAGTGAAGATGAAGAAGAACTTAGTTTCTATGCATCAAAACCATAAAAAATCTTCTCAAAGAAAATAAGGAAAAGAAAACGGAAGACCTGAGGAGAGAAAAGATCCATCTTCATCATCAGCAAAGACTTCACCAAACAACAATTAAGCAAAACCCATTTATGTGATTCTAGATTCTGAAGAACAAAGGCAGCCTTTGCTACTTTCAGCTCAAGTTTTCAAGCTTACTTGGGAAGCACTTTAACTCCTGCCAATATCTACCAACAAGACCTGGAAGAATTGCATCCCAATGTTGTAGAGGAAATGGATCTTCAGTGGCAAATGGCTATGATTGCTTATAGGGCCAAACAATACTTGAGAAGAAACAAAAACTTGGTTGTAACAAGCAAAACAACTAAAATTGGTGTTGATAAGTCAAAGGTGAGATGTTTTAGTGGCAAATGGCTATGATTTATATGGTCACTTCTCAAGAGAATGTAATCAACAATCAATGACTGACATGAGACAAAATCAGCACAACAGTCTCATCAACATCAATCTCATCAACCATCAATAATTCAAAGATCTTTCAAATAACCTTAGCTAACCAAATCATCCCCACCAGCCACAAATGCATTAGCAGGGCCTAGTAATTCAAAAGAAACTAGGTTGATCATCTTACAAGATGGAACTTATAACTGGAGCATGTATGAGAAGTTGAAAGATACAGAGTCCATGCTCAACAACTAGCTAACAAAGTAAAAGAAACAATGATTTTAAATGAATCTCATGTAAGAGAGCATAAACTATATCAAATCAAAATTAACCCTTTTACTAAAAGATTTAGATAAACTTGTTTCTAAAAATTATACATTAAAAGCACAAGTTGAGCATCAGACCACTTCCTTAATAAAATCCATGGCTGACAATGAATCAACTAAAGTGAAACTTCAAAAGTTTTAACTTTTATCTCAGCAGTATGAGAAATTATTAAATTCACATATTGATTCCAAGAACATGTTTGGGTTGGGTTACAATGTAGTTGCACCCCTCTAAATGATAACTATACACCTTTACCTGAAACAATGACAAACAGTTTGTTAAAACATTTTGTGCCAAGCACCAAGATTGAGTCAAAATCTAACAAACTAATAAATAATAATAAATTTAAGGTGAGTGAAACTGAGTCTTCTGAATCAGTACAAGTTAAACTAAATGACTCATAATTTGACTTTGATAAATGTGATGAGTTGGATGATTCTGATGAAAATGATGTTGAATATGCAGATGAACTGGATAGTGGTAAGAATGTTTCATTTGAACCAATCAATCCTAAAGTTCTAGATGAAACCAAGTTGCCTTATCCTCCTAAGCAAAGAAACATGTTGAAGACTATATGCAAAAGGATAGCTCAGTTGAATGAAGGACTTCAAGAACTTCACAATCAACAAAAACCTTCAACATAAGTCAATGAAAAGTGCATAACTCCAGAAGAAGTTAAAACTTTCATAGAAAAGAGAAAGCAATCGTAATTCGTAGAACTTCTTCGGAAGAAGAACATTTCTGCATCAGTGGCAGGTATGTGGAAGAACAAATCTACTAGGTCAGTGGAAGATTTGCAAAAGCCAAAATCAGCACTAAACAAGACAACAAAACAGAAAGCTGTGAACTGTAAGCAACAAACTTCAGATGATAAACAAGAACCTTTTGATATCATGTCCGGAAAGGTAAAGGGGTCATCTACTGCAAAGTTTGAAAAAGAATTGAAGTCTCAAAGGCATCAAAAGAAGAAGAAAGTGATATAATCTGAGAATGAGTAGGAAGAGAAATATTAAAAATGGTGTGACATGAAAAATCACAACATTGAAGACTATTACATCAACAGCTATTGCTCTATTTCAAATATGAACAATCACATCACTTCTGACTGTTACTTTAACAAACACTATGCTATTTGTAACAAATATAACCATTCTACTCTGCAATGTTATTTTAACATAAAGAACAAGACAAAGAGCACAAAGAAAAACAATCTGAGAAGGATAAATCAGACTCTCAATCCAGTGATGATCAAGAAGATTCAACACCAAAGAATCAAAAACAAAAAAAAAGGTGTCAAAATAATGGTGAAAACATCTACTGATGGTGAACTTTTGATAAAAGATAACCATATCAGCAATCCAAAACACCTCATAAAAAGGTGGATTTGACAAATAAGAAGTCAAATGCTGATGATACTTACTTTGATAATTTTGATAGATGAACTTATGTTTCACATTCAAAATCAATGGATGATGAAACTTTCAATAATAAAGGTTCATTATCAAAGTCAAAACAGCAAACAAAGAAAGAAAAGATGAATGGGGATGAGATTGAGAAAGCATAACAAAACTCCATAAGCTCATCTGTAACAGAATCATCCTCACCACAAATAACACATAATGAATCAGTTGAATCTAAAATTAATATTGAAACTTCAAGACTCATTCATGAGGGAGTTATAATTTTAGACACCACTGGAACATCCAATATCGATGTGTAGTACAGATGAGATGTTGAATCGTTCAATATCATATACAAACAATATAAAAGAAAGATGAAGAAGATTGATAATAACCACAAATGAATCAAAGTAAGACAATGATGATCAATATACTCAATAATAATAAAGCAAAATGATATTTCTGTGAAATGACTGCTTACAATGGTTACTTGCAATATTGATAAACGATTAGGGTTTTTGCAAGATTTCCCTACAATGGAAATGATCAAATCTATCTATAGCAGCCTTAGTTTCACAGACAGTTTCACTGGCAACGAAACTGTGCTGTCAAAACTATAGTTTCGCCCGGCAGAAACAACTGTTTCGCCGGGTGAACAAAAACAGTTTCGCTCATAGTTTCGCTAGACCACAAAACTACGCAGAATAAACAACATATAAAACTAAACTAACATTAAACCTATTGAAAAGTAATATAAACAAAATCTAGTCTAAAGTGAGTCCAACATATACTTGATCTTCAATACTCCCCCTAGGTTGGATCTTACCGCCTTCACTTCTCTGGATTTGTCTGATCAGCTCCATTCTCTCCTGCTGCATCTGATGTGTCTTTTTCTGCTCCTGCAACATCTTCCTCGGGAGCTTTAGCAACTAATTCTCTCTTGTCACCTCCTGATTCATTAGCCCCCATGGGAAGAGCACTAAATTGCTCAAACTATCTAGTTAGAACCTCACATCCATGTCTAATTCATCTTGAGCTCTAACCATCTCTGCCAACTCTTTCACTTCTTTTCTAAGGCCTCTAACCTTGTTAGCTACTGTCATGAACAGACTAGCTTCTTTACTTGTCTCCTCTCCTGCTCCTGCTTTGATATGATTTTCACAGAGAACGAGTAGGTCTTCATCGTAGAATCCAAATACTTCCATAGGATCAAACAATCTGAACTCTACACTAGCTTTTATACTGATCACGGCCTCCCCCGTATTGTTATCATAAAACCACTTCATGATATTTTGGAGTTGCTAGGGAAGGGGATCTGACAATCTGACCCTATTTACAACCTATGGGGGTTTCACCCTCAGCATAATCCTCCCTTTTCCTTTCTCCCAGTCCTTATCTTTCTTTGACCTTATTTTAGCCTTCATCAACCCAAATGACTCATAGTTGTCATTCATTCCATTCTTTATCTCTTTTTCCAGCAAAGAGGCTCTTTCACTTAGATGGGCATTTAGTAATGGCAACCCAACCAGCCTCCTAAAATCCTACTTAGGCAAGGTCTTGAAAGCCTTCCTCTTATGAAATAAGATATTCCTCCACCTCTCCTCTTTATCATGAACATTTTAAGGCCGGGATTATACTTCCAACTTATGACTCTCTTATCAACCTCAGACTTACTCAACGCTTCAGGATGTTGGAATAGGGGAGTTATCTCTTCAGTCTCTTTCTCTCTTACAAACCGGTCATCTTTCTATATTTCAAAAACATCTTCAGCACCATCACCCTTTTTAGCAACATAGATTAAGGGCCTCTCATCAACCTCATAGTATTCTGGTTTAAAGTCATAATCAAACAGTTGCTCATCCTCTTCTTCTTTGTCAATTAACCCCTTCTCTGCAGACTTCTCCACTTGTACAACAGGATTCTCTCTGACCACTTCTTCACCAATAAAGTCTTTCTCAACATCGAAATGTGTATTCACAAACCCAGCCTCAACTACTTCTACATTCTCCACATGTACATTCTTTTCCCTTTCACTAGATCCTCCAACATCAATAACGGTTACTCTAGATGTGCCCTCTCCTGCCCGGGAATATGTACCCACATGTAAAACTGAGTACTTGGTAGTATCAACCAAATCATCTAACTCAGTCTAAGTTAGCTGATTGGGAAGACCAGCTGCAACCTTCAGCTCATTCACCTCCTCAAATAATCTTTTAATCAACTTATTCTAGTCCAACATCTTAGTCATTTTATCAATCACCTCATCCTTTTTCTTTTCCCTTATCTCTTTATTGGTGAGTTTTGTCTTTATCATGCTTAACTTGTTTGCTAGAGATGCATTTAGGTTTCTTATCACATCTTCATCCATACCAGTTCTCTCCTCTCTCCTCGCAATCTCTGTGAAATATTGGTGCTTATGTTTTGTCCTTCTCTCGACTTCTCCCTCATCAGCTGTCTTCTTTGAACTCTTTTCCTTCTCAACCCTAGCCTCCTCAACAATCTCATTTACATCCTCCTCGAAATAAAAATCTTTTTCTTTAGCATATCGTTTTCTCTTCTTAATCACATCAGCATGTTTCATTCTTGTCTCCTCAACTCTTTTGTTTTCAGATTCATCAACCCTCCTAATATAATTCCACCTTTCTGGTGGGTACATGTTCTCGCAGAGGTGTGTAATCTTTCCACTAAAATCGTGACGGATGGCGCAACAGTTTGCGAAGATACGGGTGTGTTAGATCTAGGAACTATAGGACTAGATCATTTTGTATAGGCTTAGAACTTTAATCAATATTTGTAATGAACAGTTGTAATTCATTACTATGACGTATGCATTATATCTAGGTTAACCCATATGTGTATTGATATGTGTATGATTGCAGTTACAAACATAATACTAGGTCAATTACTGAAATTGACTAAGTGTAGGAAACATCTAGGGATGAACATTTTTGTTCTTCCATAGATATGTTTCTTACAAATTCAATCATCCGAAGATCTTCTGCGAATGAACAACCAGCTCTGAAGTTGATGTGAAGATCCCTTCGGAAGAACAAAGTACTTTCGAAAGATCAAAGTACCTTCGGAAGAACAAAGTACCTTCGGAAGAACAAGACTCCTGCGGAAGAACAAACATCTATGGAAGACTATATTCCTGCGGAGTCCAAACACTTGTATTTAATAATACAAGTATTTCAAGTCAACAAGTCAACATGACAGCTGTTCAAATCCCAAGAGATTCGGTGTTTCTTTAACAAAAACACACGTGCCTATAAATATGGATCCTAGGTTTCACATCAAAGTGACGGAGACTATGATAAGTAGACACACGATCACAAATGACCAAACATCAAATCACACAAACACAAACCCTAGAAGCCGTCACGTCAACATCAATACATTCAAACCAATTTTCTTTCATTCATTGTTTATTCATTTGTGATCATTAACATCTTTTAATGAAATACATTTAAATTAACTATTTTTGATTGATTATTAATTGTGTTTTTCTTATTTTGTTCATCTTTATCATTATTGTTGATATCATGTATCGAGGAAAATGGTGATCTGGTGGATGACACCATGTATCGAGGAATGATTAGATCCCTCATGTACCTCACTGCCTCACGACCTGATATCATGTACGCGACGTGTCTGTGCTCCGGATATCAGGGGAAACCGAATGTTAACCATCTCATAGGCGTCAAAAGGTTATTTCGTTATCTGAAGGGTACTCCAACACTTGGGTTGTGGTATCCTCATGATGATGACTTTGAGCTTACAACGTATAGCGATTTGGATTATGGCGGCTGTAAAATGAATTACAAGTCAACTTTAGCAGGATGACAATTCTTTGGGAGCAGATTAGTCACGTGGCAGTGTAAGAAGCAGACATCAGTTGCTCTGTCAACTTGTGAAGTTGAATATGTTGATGCTGCAAGCTGCTGTTCACAAATCATCTAGATTCAACAGCAAATGCGAGACTACGGTTTGAAATTCTCTAACACTCCTATATTTGTTGATAATTCTGCTGCTATAGTCGTGATTGTTTTATACGTGATTGTTTTGAAAAGAATTTAATCAATGTTTTTAAATTTAATACGGACTTTCAATGCGCTGACCTCTACAAAAAAGCTTTTGATTGTTGGGATCATGTAGGGGACAAAGTACTAACTGATTACGTGTATACCTAATCAAATAGTGCGGAATCCTATTTGATTGACGATCCATTCAGTGAGAACGCACGTAGAATCGATATGAGATTGATTCTAAATGTTAAGAACGATTACAAACTGATCTAGTGTGATCTATGAACTTGGAACAGGTTCTAAGAAGTCTCTGGACGGCTAGGGTATGATTTAGTACGTAGGTATTCGAAGTGTTATGTTTTTCCACGAAATAAGTGGTATTTATAGGTTAGGGTTTCTCATTCGTGCGACTGAACCATTAGCATGGTTCAGTCGTGCGACTGAGTCATGCGGATCCATTCGCACGATTGAGTGTTCAGTCGTGCGACTGAGTCAATCTCATGTCACAATCGTGCGACTGATCCAGTCTCCTGGTTCAATCGTGCGACTAGTTCATTAGCATGAACTTGTTCATGCGTATGGTCCATTAGCATGGGCCATTTGCATGAAAACTTCATACGACTAAGTTTGAAAATGTTTCTCAATCATTACTCTACTAAGATTTATTCAAACAACCACAAACCAATATAATTAGTTCAATATGCATTAATAAACAATAAACATTCAAACATACACTGAAACATTCAACATTAAGATCATCAATCACATATTCTGTTTCATTCAACTCATATATTTCATTTACATTAAGGACATGACAAAAATATTACATTAAGATCGTAAACTAGGTACATATGTATCTACAAACTCCCCCTTAGACCTAGTTTCTATCATTGTCTGGCATCCTTCATTAGCTCGTCAAACTTCTTATGCCTCTCCTCGACTGTGACTCCAACATGTATCTCAAAAGCAAAGCAGAGTCTTATCACATTCTAAAACTGGAAGGCCTGTACGACATCCTACAGATCATAGAATAATGGCCACCTGTATAAAGTATAAACATCACTAGCTGACAGGTTGGTTAGCCACATTGGGTCAAATACCCTGATGATCTCCATTTGGTGCTCTTTCTATAACACTATGACCACTTCTCCTGTTCACCAGTCATAATACCACCAGTTGAAGTGGGGAGTGAAGTCCTGTGGCATTTCCCTCATGGGGATCTTTGACATAGTACGAGGAGGACTCCACTTCAACACCATTTTAGGTTTCCCAGTCCTTGGGTCCATCTCCGACCTTCGAATGTACCTCGTAGGTTTTTGAGGCTTGAAATTAACCCATCAAGTGTGGTATTCTCTCTTCATCGCGTGCCAACTGGTTGAGCTCAAAACCAGGGAGAATCTTCATATCATGTGGAAATCTGAAGTATTCGATTCCCTTCTCCCGCTTCACAGCATATACATTTAGATCCTCAAAGTAAGCCCACACTATAATCTTGCCAGACACCTTTAGATGCTTCCTTACTCTGTAGAGCTTGGCGTAGGCACTCGGCTTTGGCGTTGTGCGTTGGGCACAGATCTCTGCAAAACAAGCTGCCCACTAAGCCTTTTTGGTCTCAACATCGGCATCCGAGGCTTGGGCTTGGCTTTCTGATTTCTCGGTCTCCCTCTCCATTGTATCCAGTTTAGCATACATACCACTGTCGAGTGTATCACCAAAATCAACCACATTTCCCTCTTGATCAGTATATTCAGGATAGTGCTATGCTATGACGTCTTCAATCTCAATCTCATCAACATCGTGGAGCTCGTCATCACTAGCAGCATCGACGGTAGGGGCATCTTTGACCAGTTCATCCGGATTTAACTGGAACATCTTTGCCAGTTGCTTATCAGTGAGGTCATGAATGATTTATTCTTCTTCGGGAACATAGCTCACTGACCTCCTAACAATCCCTTACAGTATCATAGTGAACTGAGTCTTGATCTGCTGAAGGGGAGCAATATCGTATTCATCTCGTTGAAAGTTTGGATCTGCTTGATTTAAAAACATGTAATACATCATTAATCAATAAATAATCAAGACAGTAAACATTAAATATATACATAAACATTCATGCATATAAGTTAAATACAATATTTAATTACACATGATTTAAATTACATAAACATCTATGCATTACATTTCTCCTGAATCATGTGTTTTTCTACTGTCGGGCTGATGTCGAGGCACCCTGATCTTGATTCTTTTTGGTCCGCATCTCACTAGCTTCTTGTGCACCTGAACCAGATGGATCTCCTTCTCTTTCATCGTCTCCTCCATCCTCATCATCACCTCCCTCTGTATCATCACCTTTATCATCACCATCATCATCACCATCATCATCATCATCACTATCATCATCATCACCATCATCACCATCTCCCTCTTGGATCTTCAAAGGCTCAGCCTTTATGCCCTTAAGTTTGAGAATGGTGGTCCTTTTGTCATCCTCCAACTCTTCGATCTTCTTAGTGGATAGAACGTTCTGCTCCCTGAGTTGGGAAATCTCTTGACTTTGAGCAACCATATGCTGAGCCTGCTCCTCAATCTATTGTGCCTGCTGAGAGATCTGTTGTGATTGTGCAGCAGTAAGCTCCACTAACTGTCAGAGCTGAGCAGTCTTCTTGTCATTGGCAGCTAACAGCTTCAGCACCATATGGTTTAGTACTGAGAACTGTTTCTCTACCCCACTGGGAGGTAGAGATGAACTTGAGGGAAAAGATGGGTGATATGATGGTCCTGCCTGGTGGCTAGAGGTAGTGGTGGTGGCAGTGGAGAATATGGGAGGTGGTATATGTGTGGGTGGTGATGTGTAAGCTGTAGTGGTGGTGGATGTGATGTGGGTAAGTGGTGAAGTGGTTGTGGTAGTGGTGGGGTATGAGGTGGTAGTAGTGGTGGCAGGTGGAATGGTGGTGGTGGTGGTGGAAGTAGTGGCTGAGGTAGTGGTTGTGGCTGTAGTAAAGGGTCAAGGTAAACTTCAGTATCTTCCCCTTCTTGCCATAGGGGTGAGCCATTCTCTTCTTTCTTGTGCCTTTAGGTACTGTGGCTCCCCCTTGGCTGTAGGGCGGGTCTAGGGTATATGAGGGATATGAATCAGCAGCAACAACATTCCCGGACTCCCCTTGGTGTCCACCAACCGCCCTTATACCTCTCTCTATGGCAACCACCCTGCTGCCAACAGTCCTAGTCAGTGCTCCTCATCACTCTCCTCCTCCTCATCAGGAGGGCAAAAATCCTAATGGAAACTAGCGGTGGTGGTTTTTCCAAGAGTGGGTGGTGGAGGTGTAACATGTGTAGTGATGGCCCTAGAAGCAGCGGGGCCAGAATCTCCACCAGTGCCACTGTCATCATTATCGGAGTCATGAGATGGGAGAGCAATCTACTCTACATCTGAGTCACTCTCCTTGTGGCGCCACTTACGCCTTGTCGGTGCCACATACTCCTCCCAGGCCAGGTGCCCGAACAGTCTCCTCACAGGGGGCTTGACTTGCTTTCCCCTGTAGACCTTCATACGGCCCAAAGCAGTGTCATCCATCACCTCAAGTGATATCGCATCATGGCTCTCCTTAGGCAAGGAATGCAGCTTCTCATCTATAATCATCTGTAAGAATCTTGGGTACATACAGAAGCCCTCCTTGCCTTTGGCCTCAAGATTCTCTATCATGTATGAAAATGCATGCTGGAGAAGCTGATGGTGTGATTCAGCACCATTGCCACGTAGGCATTCTATATTTGGTCTGATAGGTCATCAAATCCACCCTTTCTTGAAGCTATGCACTTCAGTATCACGTGTGCCAAGTATTTGAACTGGGGACACAAGTTGCTTTTGTTTAGCACACCTGCAATTGATGTTCCCAGAGTACTTCATCCTGAGGAAGAATCCCCTCATAGTTAGAGGGTGTAGCCTGGTTGGGTGATCAGCATCATCACCCAGATCCAGTACTTGTCAAAGATCTGTAGCTGTCACCTCTATATCTTGCTCAAATATAGTACTCCTGATTCAGTAGGGCTCACTAGATCGGTCAACTGATGCACCCTCCCAGAAGTCCTGGTGTATAGACCTGTAGGGAGTGCATGGTGTAGATATGGCTCGGTGTATCCGTGATCTCTTTAGAAAAGCTATGATGCCAGCAAACTCGGCAGCGTTCCGAGTTGTGGCGTCTAGATGAGCACAAATATTGTGCTTGGTGTTGATGGTCCACCGATCAACCATAAATATGTAACACAAGAAGCATACAAATTAGATCATCACACACCAGAAACCATTTCAAATTAACATGTTTGAGATCAGTCTAATTCAATCGTGCGATTGAACCATACGACTGGGTTCAATCATTTGACCTAACATGCAACTGAATACATTCGGGTGACTTATCATGCGACTGAGTTCAATCGGGTGACTGACCCTGTGACTGGTTCAGTCGGCCGACTTAGCTCATACGCATTGTTTATTCGGCCAACTGAGTCATTCGTCCAGCTCAGTCGTGCGATTGTAGTTCATCTAGGTATCTAGTCGCATGACCTACTTTTTTTTCGATTGAGATTCAAATTTTGACCAAATCTTAATATTAGACATCGTGGTTTGGTTCATTAGACTCGCAATCACTCTACTTAGCACCTAATAACCTTGATTTCAACATTTTACTTAGTTTTATTAGTTTATTAATCCAAGTAAGTATCGGTTCTTGGTTAGGGCCGAATTCATTGATTTAGGGGTCAAATCGACTGCGATTTGGGTACATTGCACCGCATTGTACCTGTGTAAACCACCAACAATCGTCAGAAAATCGTAATTTGAAGTCAAGTAAGGTCAGAGGAAAATTTGGTAGAGTAAAGGTACTTTAGGCGATTATAGGCGAATGAGGAGTGATTAGTATATGCGATCGACTATAGCCCTATTTATACTAAATTTGGTTTCAATCTGGCGACTGGATCCATTCGCTCTTTTCGTTCGGGCGATTGGATCTCAGTCGTGCAATTGGTTCAGTCTATCACATTCAGTCGGCCGACTGGGTTTTAGTCGGGCGACTGACTCATTTGGACAACTCCATTTGGGCGACTGGCTCAATCTTGTAAGCCATTCGTGTGAATGGTTCATACTCATGCTCCATTCGGTTGTCTAGTGCATAAGTATGGTTAAATTGTACGATTGGTCCATACTCATGGTCTAGTCGTGCGAATGGATCATACTCATGATTTTGACTTTATAACCATTTGACATTTAACCCCATTTAACTATTGGTTAGACATTTTGAGCATTCGATCATCCCGACATGATCATTTTAACTTTGAAAACTTTTGATCACCTCAGTCGTGATCCTTTTAAATAAAATACTTTTTGTCACCTCAGACGTGACCCATTTAACATTTGAACACACGTTTGGTCACCTCAGACGTGATCCTTTTAAGTGATTAAATCCCAAATTGAATTCTACGACATAGTCTGACGTTAAACACTAAATTGACTAAAAAATTTAAACAATAAAATTAAACGAAAAAACTAAAATGTTTTTGTGATTTTGTGTGGGGTGGAAATCCTAAGATAGAAATCTAACAGATTTATTTATTGAACAGGCAGCTTCAATTTATTTTGACCATAAGTGGAACGATTCATTAGGGAATCATACAGGTAATCAAATCATTCAGGACGTGTTACCAAAATCATTTGATGCTAGATTCTTGTTTTCGTCAAGAGTCATTAGCAAGTTTAGGAAATCATACTAGTACTATAAGACGCACACATTGATTTGAACTTTCAAGAATTACAGCCACGATGATTGTTCGTATACTTGTCCAATTAAATCCATACACAGACTTTTGACATAGATTGGTGATACATTAGGTTAAATTCTTTCAACAAGCATTTGTGGATCCCACGCTTATATGGTAATCAACATTCCTCAGGAGATTTTTGAGCGGTCTACGGGTATTTTGACTAGAAGAAACTATGCTTAGAGCTTTCAAAGAGAAGCCAAGCCTCAGGTCAGTGCCACTACACAACAGAGAGGTGGCAAACAACAATGAATTCCAGAATATATAGGTTATGCTTATCCTTAGGTCAGTGCCACCGCACAACAGAGAGGCACATAACCTATATTCTTGTTTGAGCAATTTTATTCTTTTTGCACAGATCGCACCAACAATATAAGTTATTAGTTTGGTTGCTTTTTGACTTTTTCATCATGTGCTTTGCTCTTATTTTGGTCAACCGCACACACTTGTGGCGTTTATTTTGCTCGTCACCCCTTATTGGAACTCTGTTGATTGTGTTAACCAGGGATAAGATGATAACCCACAGCTTGTTGAACAACTTAGTTTGATCTTGAGATCACCAACGAGGTCTACTTATCTATTGTGTTGAATCTACCGACACATCATCTAATGGTCTAGCAACCTCTAGGTTTACTTTCTCCGTGTACCTTAGTAGTAGCTAGTTTTACTATCATTTTTCCTTTTATATTGCCTAGACTTCTCAGACTTATACTTTGAATTTCGCATCTAATTTAATTTAATCTTTTAAAGTCCCAAATGCTTTGTTCTTGTGTACTATCATTTTCCATAGACATTGAATCAGTTTCACGGATCCGATCTCATTTCTATCAGCTAGCCTGTCCTCCTCCCTCATATTTTTAATACTAACTCTCCCCCTAAAATTCTAAAACCGTAAACGATTTGCGTTTTTAGGATTTTAATAGGCGAAGAGATAACATCAATAAAATTAATTAAATAAACTAAACTAAAATAAAATAAAATAAAATAAAAGAAAATAAAATAAAAGAAAATAAAAGAAAAATGGACATTACTGTTGGGCTTTATCTATGTTTATCAAAGCTAGTTTACCACTTAAACTAAAACGCAGCGGATATTAAGTTAAACATATGGTTAATAATCTGAAATTTTGATCATTTTAAACCAAAATAAAACCCAAGAACAGGGATCTTTTATATATATGAAATAGCATGCTATCAAAATGAAAATACAACCATAGGGTGTTCTAGGAACCAACCTTTCTTTGACAAGATGTGGTAGATGTTTAAGATGGAGAAGATGATGTTTTGAGTGGCTAGTCTTCAAAGGAGAAGACCTCAAAACCGTGATACCCACAAGCTCTTCAAACACCTTGCTTGTTAGGATGCAACACCAAAGAAACCTCTTCTTCTTGCTCCTCCAAAACGAAAATTTCAGCCCACTTTTGGCTTTAAAAGTCGAATTTTCAGCCAAGCTTGGGAGGGTTTTGATTGTGTGTGTGTGAGAGAGTGTAAGAGCAAAATGATGGAAGAGAGTTTTATGAGTTATGTCTTGCAAGAAACAAGACAAGGATGGGTTCTCCAAGGCCTTTGGGCGG